>PISX010002802.1:0-151078 GCA_004024625.1 Mellivora capensis | reverse complement strand
AAACTGAAAGCTTTTCCGTTAAGGTCAGGAACACGGCAGGGATGTCCATTATCACCACTGCTATTCAACATAGTACTAGAAGTCCTAGCCTCAGCAATCAGACAACAAAAAGAAATTAAAGGCATCCAAATCGGCAAAGAAGAAGTCAAACTATCACTCTTTGCAGATGATATGATACTATATGTGGAAAACCCAAAAGGCTCCACTCCAAAACTGCTAGAACTTGTATAGGAATTCAGTAAAGTGTCAGGATATAAAATCAATGCACAGAAATCTGTTGCATTTCTTTACACCAACAACAAGACAGAAGAAAGAGAAATTAAAGAGTCAATCCCATTTACAATTGCACCCAAAACCATAAGATACCTAGTAATAAACCTAACCAAAGAGGTAAAGAATCTATACTCAGAAAACTATAAAATACTCATGAAAGAAATTGAGGAAGACACAAAGAAATGGAAAAATGTTCCATGCTCATGGATTGGAAGAACAAATATTGTGAAAATGTCTATGCTACCTAAAGCAATCTACACATTCAGTGCAATCCCTAACAAAATCCCATCCATTTTTTTCCAAAAAACAGAACAAATAATCCTAAAATTTATATGGAACCAGAAAAGACCTCGAATAGCCAAAGGAATTTGAAAAAGAAAGCCAAAGTTGGTGGCATCACAATTCCAGACTTCAAGCTCTATTACAAAGCTGTCATCATCAAGACAGTATGGTACTGGCACAAAAACAGACACATAGATCAATGGAACAGAATAGAGAGTCCAGAAATAGACCCTCAACTCTATGGTCAACTAATCTTTGACAAAGCAGGAAGGAATGTCCAATGGAAAAAAGACAGCCTCTTCAACAAATGGTGCTGGGAAAATTGGACAGCCACATGCAGAAAAATGAAATTGGACCATTTCCTTACACCACACATGAAAATAGACTCAAAATGGATGAAGGATCTCAATGTGAGAAAGGAATCCATCAAAATCCTTGAGGAGAACACAGGCAGCAACCTCTTTGACCTCAGCCGCAGCAACTTCTTCCTAGGAACATCGCCAAAGGCAAGAGAAGCAAGGGCAAAAATGAACTATCAGGATTTCATCAAGATCAAAACCTTTTGCACAGCAAAGGAAACAGTCAATGAAACCAAAAGACAACTGACAGAATGGGAGAAAATATTTGCAAACGACATAAGAGACAAAGGGCTAGTATCCAAAATCTATAAAGGGCTCAGCAAACTCAACACCCAAAGAGCAAATAATCCAATCAAGAAATGGGCAGAGGACATGAACAGACATTTCTGCAAAGAAGACATCCAGATGGCCAAGAGACACATGAAAAAATGCTCCACATCACCCATCATCAGGGAAATACAAATCAAAACCACAATGAGATACCACCTCACACCAGTCAGAATGGCTAAAATTAACAAGTCAGGAAATGACAGATGCTGGTGAGGATGTGGAGAAAGGGGAACCCTCCTACACTGTTGGTGGGAATGCAAGCTGGTGCAACCACTCTGGAAAACAGTGTGGAGCTTCCTCAAAAAGCTGAAAATAGAGCTACCCTATGACCCAGCAATTGCACTACTGGGCATATACCCTAAAGATACAAATGTGGTGCTCCGAAGGGGCACGTGCACCCGAATGTTTATAGCAGCAATGTCCACAATAGCCCAACTATGGAAAGAACCTAGATGTCCATTAACAGATGAATGGATAAAGAAGATGTGGTATATATATACAATGGAATACTATGCAGCCATCAAAAGAAATGAAATCTTGCCATTTGCGACAACATGGATGGAACTAGAGGGTATCATGCTTAGCGAAATAAGTCAATCAGAGAAAGATAACTATCATGTGATCTTCCTGATATGAGGAAGTGGAGATGCAATGTGGGGAGTTGGGGGGTAGGAAAAGAATAAATGAAAGAAGATAGGATCAGGAGGGAGACAAACCATAAAAGACTCAATCTCACAAAACAGGCTGAGGGTTGCTGGGGGAAGGGGGGTCGGGAGAGGGTGGTGGGGTTATGGACATTGGGGAGAGTATGTGCTATGGTGAGTACTGTGAAATGTGTAAACCTGGCGATTCACAGACCTGTACCCCTGGGGATAAAAATACATTATATGTTTATTAAAATTTTTTAAAATTAATTTTAAAAAATGTGGGTGGCTGGTGGCTCAGTCACCTCAGGGTCCAACTCTTGATTTCAGCTCAGTGATCTCACAGTTGTGGAATAGAGCCCTCTACTGTGCTCTACGCTCAGCAGGGAACTGCTCAAGATTCTCTCTCTCCCTGAACCATGAGAGAATATGGACTCTGAAAAACAATCTGAGGGTTTTGAAGGGGCGGGGGGTGGGAGGTTTGGGGAAGCCAAGTGGTGGGTATTACGGAGGGCACGTATTGCATGGAGCACTGGGTGTGGTGCATAAACAATGAATTTTGTTATGCTGAAAAGAAATAAATTAAAAAAAAAAAAGATTCTCTCTCCCTCCACACTTCCCCACTAAAATAAATAAATAAAGCTTTTTAAAAATTTATTTATGTTTTAAGATTTTATTTATTTATTTGTCAGAGAGAGAGAGAGAGCACGCACAAGCAGGGGGAGTGGCAGGCAGAGAGAGAAGCAGGCTCCCTGCTGAGAAAGGAGCCCCATGCAGGACTTGATTCCAGGACTCTGGGATCAATGACCTGATCCAAAGGCAGCCGCTTAACTGACTGAGCCACCCAGGCATCCCAATAAATAAATCTTAAAAAAAAAAAAAAAGAAAAATTTAAAAGCAGGCAGTTTAAATCTCAAATACCTGAAAAATCTCAGATCTGGCTATAAAAAAATTCTCTGTTTTCATAAAGAGTGGGGTTTGAGAAAAAAATTTTGGAATCTACAATTATGTTCCCTTTTTTGGTTACTGTTTTAGTTATCCTGAAAATGTAGACCCACTATACAGCATAGGTATTGATCCATTCCTTGAGTTGCTTGACTAGAAATTGCATCGGATGATATAGTGGTTAAAAACATGGATTTGGGGCACCTGGGGGGCTCATTGGGTTAAACCTCTGCCTTCGGCTCAGGTCATATCCCAGGGTCCTGGGATGGAGCCCCGAGCCTGAGCATCGGGCTCTCTGCTCAGCAGGGAGCCTGCTTCCCTCTCTCTCTGCCTGCTGCTCTGCCTACTTGTGGTCTCTCTCTCTGTGTGTCAAATAAATAAATAAAATCTTTAAAAAACAAAAAACAGGGGCGCCTCGGTGGCTCAGTGAGTTAAAGCCTCTGCCTTCGGCTCAGGTCATGATCCTGGGATCCTGGGATCGACACCCCCCCCAAATGGCTCTCTGCTCAGCAGGGAGCCTGCTTCCCTTCCTCTCTGCCTACTTGTGATCTCTGTCTGTCAAATAAATAAATAAAAATCTTTTTAAAAAATTAAAAAATAAAAAATAAAATAAGAATATTAAAAAAAAAACACAAAACCAAAAACATGGATTCACCAAACTACCCACATTCAAATCCCAGTTCTGATACCTACTAGCTTGGGTAAGTTACTTACCCACTGTGTGCCTCAGTTTCCCTAACAATAAAGCAGAAATGATAATGATGCTAATAGAACCAAATCCATCAGGTTGTTATTAAGATCAAATGAGTAAATATCACAGGAAGGTTAAGAACAGTTTCTGGCACATAGTGCTATATAAATATTTGCATTATCAGATGAAGAATGTTTGGAATCAGTAGTCTTGAAAGAAATTTAGGTTGAACGATCCTTGAAAGAATTTTGGAAAACTATGTACTTTAAAGCTGACACCTTTAACTTGATATTAAAATTTTCATTATTTAAATAACTGTAAAGGACATCATTTCTGGCATACTGTAAATATTAATATTTTAAAATAAAATTTGTGTCACTTTTCAGAATGTATCCACTAGACTCTTAATGCCACGGAAATTTTATACCCACCTTATCCACTTAAAACTAATACATACACAAGCTCGTCTTAACTGTTGTAAATTTGATATCATAGTTCATCCTTAAACTTGTTTTTTCCTCACTCTACTCACAGAATTTTAACCTAATGAAATGTTTTATATACTTTAAAGTATTTTATTGATCACCATGCCATACTTCTCTATAGTAAAACTATGCCCTTAATTGGAATTAAAATGCTAAAATTTCCTCTGACTGTAAGAAGCTATGTTAAATAACTTTCATGCCTTGTTTTACAATCCTTTACCCTCTCTCTCTCTCCCCTTTAGCTGTTGCTGTGGCAACCTGTTATATTAGGAGATTGAGGATGAGGACACGTAGCTATAACTGCATTCCCTTATCTCTTTTCTTTTTCAAAATTTTATTTAAATTCTAGTTGGTTAACATACGGTGCAATACTGGTTTCAGGAGTAGAAGTTCATCACTTACACACAACACCCAGAGCTCATCTCAAACGCCCCCCTTAAACCCCATCACCCATCTAGCCCATCCCCCACCTCCCTCCCTCCATCAACCCTCAGTTTGTTCTCTATCATTAGGAGTCTCTATGATTTAAAAAAAAGGTCTCTGTGATTTGTTTCCTTCTTTTCTTTCCCTCTCCTATATGTTCATCTGTTTTGCTTCTTAAATTCCACATGAGTGAAATCATATGGCATTTGCCTTTCTCTGACTGACTTACTTCCCTTAGCACAATACCCTCTAGCTCCATCCACATCATTGAAAATGGCAAGATTTCATCCTTTTTGATGACTGAGTAATATTTCATTGTATATCTATCACATCTTTATCTAGTCATTAGTAGATGGAGACTTGGGCTGTTTCCATAATTTGGCTATTGTTGATAATGCTGCTATAAACATCAGGTGCATATACCTCTTTGAATCTGTATTTTTGTATCCTTTGGGTTTTGGGTGAATACCTAGTAGTGCAATTACTGGATTATAGGGTAGTGTAAAAAAAAAAAAAAAAAGTGCGGCATTTGCGGGGCGCCTGGGTGGCTCAGTGGGTTAAGGCCTCTGCCTTCAGCTCAGGTCATGATCCCAGGGTCCTGGGATCGAGCCCCGCATCTGGCTCTCTTCTCAATGGGGACCTGCTTTCTCTCTTTGCCTGCCTCTCTGCCTACTTGTGATCTCTGTCTGTCAAATAAATAAATAAAATCTTTAAAAAAAAAAAAGTGCCACATTTGCTTATCTCTTACTTTCTGCCTCAAGGCTGTCACCTCTGTATGTATATTCCCTCAGGAAATTAACTCCTCTGAGGCAATCCTTGACCAATAAAGATAACCAGCTCAATAATAAACCCTATTTTTTAAAGATTTTTTTATCCATTTGACAGACAAATAAATAAATAGATAAAATCTTTAAAAAACCCAATAAGCATTATTATTATTATTTATATTATTATATTATATTATTATAAATATTATATTATTTACATATTATTATAATATTATTAATATTAACTATTAAATATAAAAGTAAAACTTTATTGGAAGTCCATCTATTAGTGACAAAACTTTCTAAAAATATGGCTCATGTATCTGAGGGAAGAATGTTACTTATGGCTAGCAGGATTCAGCATTAACTTTTAAATCAAAAGCAATTCTCAAAATGTTAAAAACCTCATTCTCAGTTTCTGAGCACCTGCAAATTTTTTATTAACTCATTAATGAGGACCAGCAAAATGACACAACCCATTCAAAGGAGGATATAAGAAATGTCCATCTTTATTGTAACAAAAAGGAATCCTGAAAGAAGGCTGCTAAATCAAATACAAAACTGGTTAGTGACCTAAAGGCAATAGAGCCATCACATTTAAGGTTCCCTTCTCCCTGGGAAAGAAAGCATTTTCATCTTATTAGTTTTCTTTTTTTTTTTCTTATTAGTTTTCTTTTTTTTTTTTCTTATTAGTTTTCTTATAAGTTAACATCTAACTCCATTGAGTCATAAAATGTCTGTACCCTTTTTTTTTTAAGATTATTTATTTATTTATTTGACAGAAATCACAAGTAGGCAGAGAGGCAGGCAGAGAGAGAGAGAGAGGATGAAGCAGACTCCCCGCCAAGCAGAGAGCCCGATGCGGGGCTCGATCCCAGGACCCTGAGATCATGACCTGAGCCGAAGGCAGAGGCTTAACCCACTGAGCCACCCAGGCGCCCTGTCTGTACCCTTTTTAATAGTAAATGGTAAATCAAATTGTTATATTCTCTTGGAAAATCAGAAAACTCTTTATGCAAGCTTGTTATAACAATGCCCTACAAAAACATTAAAAGTTTCAAACAATTTTTCTTAACACTAGTTATTATTTTTAGAAATACAAATGCTGAGAAATGTTCACATAAATAAATACATGGGAATGGAAGGAGTTTTGTTATTGCAATGGCATTAAATTCTTTCAACTCTTAACTGAGTGATATGCCCAAAAATCACAGCGCTCTAACATCAAAAATCTCAAATGATGTTTCAGTTGATAATTCAATTAGGTCATCTTTCAATCACGTTGTAAGCAAAGAAGTAGAAAACATCTACTTTGTGAAAGAATTTTTTGCTCATTCATTAGTCATTTTCTTTCTCAGTTTCTGGGAAGTATGCCACAAAGACTTATAAAATACTTGTTAACTGCATCTCAGATTTTTTTCCTTGCCTTTGAGGTATACTGTATAACCCAGTTCCTCAGAAATGGCTAAGAAAATCTTTGCCAATCCGATATACTTTGAGGGGAGGTGGGTGGGAGATGAGTAAAATAAGTGATGAGATTAAGGTGGGTGCTTGTGATAAGCACCAGGTGTTGTATGGAAGTGCTGAATCACTATATTGTACACCTGAAACTAACATGACACTGTATGTTAATTGGAATTTAAATAAAAACTTTAAAAAATATACTTCGACAGGGGCGCCTGGGTGGCTCAGTGGGTTAAGCCGCTGCCTTCAGCTCAGGTCATGATCCCGGGGTCCTGGGATCGAGCCCCACATCGGGCTCTCTGCTCGGTGGGGAGCCTGCTTTCTCCTCTCTCTCTGCCTGCCTCTCTGCCTACTTGTGATCTCTCTCTCTGTGTCAAATAAATAAATAAAATCTTTAAAAATATATATATACTTCGACAAAATCTATTTATCTTACGTGATTTAAATATGTTTTAATCAAACACTTGGTTTTCATTCAATTTATGGGAAAGGTTTTATGTATTACCTAATTGGCCAAGTCGGTCTTCTCTGTTAAATCAATCAGCTGCATCAGACTTTCTTCAGAGACTTAAGTTTGGAGATTTGGAATAGGTGTTTTAAAATCTAATATATTGGCATATAAATTACATACAATAAAATGTGTGTTTACAGTACAATGAGTTTTGTCAAATGTATATACCTATGTAACCAACACTTCCATCACCACAGAAAGTTCCCTCCTGTGACCACCGCCCCATCCCCGCCGCCTCCAGCTGCCTGCCTCCCAGGTAACCGCTATTTGATATCTTAGGCTATAGGTAAGTTTTGCCTGTCCCAAAACTTCGTACAAATGTATTCTTCTTTTTTATGGTCTATTTTTTCACACAGCATGTGTTGTTTTTTTTTTAAAGATTTTATTTATTTATTTGTCAGAGAGAGCGAGAGCGAGAAAGTGAGCACAAGCAGTCAGAGTGGTAGGCAGAGGCAGAGGGAGAAGCAGGCTCCCCACTGAGCAAGGAGCCTGATGTGGGGACTCAATTCCAGGATGCTGGGATCATGACCTGAGCGGAAGGCAGCCGCTTAACCAACTGAGCCACCCAGGCGTCCCCACAGCATGTTTTTAAGAATGCATCCATGTTGTTCCATGTATCAGTAGTTTTTGTTCTTTTTTATTCTAAGTATCCTTGGTATGAAAATGCCACAATTTATCCATTTATTTGTTGATAGACTTTTAGGTTGTTTCCAGATTTTGGATATTATGAATAAAGTTGTTATGAACATTCTTGTACAAGTTTTTGTGGGTTTTAAGATTCTTAAAATTTATTTGATAGAGAGAGCACAAGCAGGAGGATCAGCAGGCAGAAGGAAAGGGAGAAGCAGGCTCCCCGCTGAGCAGGAAGCCTGATGTGGGATTTGATCCCAGGACCCTAGGTTCATGACCTGAGCTGAAGGTAGCTGCTTAACCAGTTGAGCCACCCAGACTCTCCTACAATTTTGTTTGTGGACCTGTTTCATGTAATCCATATAGTCATAATATTGGAATTGGTGGGTTACATAATAAGTGCATTTTTAACTTTATAAACTCCCAAACTGTTTACCGCGGTGGTTGTACCCTTTGACATTGCCACCAGCAGTATACAAGAGTTGCTCCACATCCTCTCCAACACTTGGTATCATCAGTCTTTTTAATTTTAGCAATTCCAGCATGTAGGAAATGCTATCTCCTAGCTCTAATCTGCATTTCTCTGATGCCTAATAATATACATTTTCATATGCTTATTGGCTATTCATATATATTCTTTTGTGAAGTATCTCTTTAAGTCTTTGCCCAGGGGCAACATCGTAATTCCATTTTTCAGTTCAAATAAACACATTAACATGAATCTCTGTTGACAACTATCCTAGCTCCAAATTCTAAGATTAATTCTGAATTCTCCCATCCAAGTACTAACCAAGCCCAACCAGATTAATTCTGAATTCTAAAAGGTGAAGACTTGCCCTGAGTTTGCCACCCAGATGACTTCAAACTTTCTTCTATGCTTCCTTAGAATTCTCCCTTGGGAGACATGCCTTTCTAAATAAAAATTGGGGACTGGAAGAAGAAAATTTTCAACATTTCCACTATACAACTTGTCTGAATTCAGAACAGCTCCAAATGGGGCAAACTGCTTATTTCTAATGTCAAAGTTTGCTCCTAATAGAACTATGCTTAAGACAGAACTAGGGACAGGACAAAAAGCTTTAATCATGGAAGGTTAGTACTATTTCAGTTTTCCTTTGTTTGGTACCCCCAGAGGTTTTTACACGATAGAGCAATGCACCCCATTAAGATTCAAAGTGAGAGGTATGCTTTTTATTTTCAGTAAAGTGAGGAAAAGTAAATAATGAAAATGGAGGAGGGAATGATAACACTTTCTGGGAAAACTTTAAAATTGTGGTGAATATATATACTTAAAATTACCATTTAAGCCACTTTTAAGTGTACATGTCTATGGCATTAAATACATTCACATCATTATGCATACCATCACCACTGTCCATCTCCAAAATTTTATCATCTTTCTCAACTGAAATTCTGTAAACACTAGTTCCCCATTTCCCCATTTCCTCAGCCCCTGGCAACCACATTCTACTTCAACTATGAATTTGACTGATACCCCATATGAGTGTAGCCATACAATATTTATCCTTTTTGTTACTGGCTTGTTTTACTTAGCATAACGTCCTCGAGGTTCATTGATGTTGTAACATGCCTCAGAATTTCCTTCTTTCCTAAGACCGAAAAACATTCTGTTGTATGCATACATCACATTTTGTTTATCCATTCATCCACGAAGGTACGCTTGAATTGCTTCCATCTTTTGGCTATCACAAAAAAAAGCTATGAAAAAGGCCATTCAAATCTCTGCATTCAGTTCTTTTGGGTATATACCCAGAAGTGGACTTGATGCATCCTACAGTAATTCTATGTTTAATTTTTTGAGGAATCCTGGGAAATCAGTTTTAAGAAAAATGATCTGAGTATCAATTCACTTAAGTTTCTGTGTTCATTTATCTCTTATAAAGTCTGTACCCCAGATTGAAAGCTCCTGCTCTGAGTCACACCTTGGGACATAAGGGAGGTAATGCAATGTGTGGTCGGAAAAAAAGCATGAGTTTGAAGTACAATAGGCATGGTTAGAATTCAGTATTTACTTAGTCTAGAAACTGTGGGCAAATCAATTCCCTCTCCATAGTTTCCTTTTCCATAAATGAGGTTAACAATACCTATCCCACAAAGCTATAGAGAGAGTAGATGAGAGGAACCTACCGGAGAGGTTGACAATTCACTAGAACTACATTGTTCTGGGACCTTGGTACACAGGGCAGAGGTCCTCTGCCCTCGAGAAGCATGGCCACCTGGTAATAGCCACAGATGTGCAGAGAACTACAATGTAATGTAGTGTGGGGCCAGGACTGCTGTGCTTGTGGGAGTAGGTACAGGGGATACTTTGTCCTCATGAGAAATGTCTGGAAAGACTCTCAGGAAGAGGGAGCAGTGGAAGCAAGCCAAGCAAAGACACAAAAGCATAAAAACATGTTGTGAGGGGAACTTGAACAAAAAACAAAAAAATGAACTTGAAATGTAAAGACATGAACGGAACAAATGCAGCTGAAGAAGCAGGCAGCTTTTTTTTTTTTAAGATTTTATTTATTTATTTGACAGAGATCACAAGTAGGCAGAGAGGCAGGCAGAGAGAGAGAGGAGGAAGCAGGCTCTCCACGGAGCAGAGAGCCCGATGTGGGGCTCGATCCCAGGACTCTGGGATCATGACCTGAGCCCAAGGCAGAGGCTTTAACCCACTGAGCCACCCAGGCACTCCAAGGAGGCAGCTTTTTAAAGACCCTGGTAAAGATTTCGACTTTCTTCTGTGCCTCGGTTTCATTGTATACTTCAAATTATTCTGTAAAACGAAGATTGTTATATAACTTTCTCATAGGGCTGTTGGGACTAAACACAAAGTAAGATAACACACACACAGCACTTACCAAGGCCCGAATATCTCATGTTAATACTACTGCCTTGAGGTGGCAAAAAAGGCTTTAAACAGCGGAGTGACCCTGTCACATTTGCATTTTGAGAAGATGGGGGTGGGAAGCAAGGAGGATGGATTGTAGGAGGGGAGAGTACTGGGCATAAGAAGGCAAGTTAAGAGGCTGTCATAATAAATAGTCCAGGAAATAGAAAAAGCCTGCCCTGCAGGAAAACAGTAACAGTAACAGTGAGGGAATTCGGCTATTTAAAGAGCAGAAGAGATGAGCTCTGCTGCCCATTTAAATGTAGGAGGAGCAGGAGTGGGAGGAATCCTAGATCAGGCCCTCATGGTTAGTTTTCTTCCTGAAGTGATCTCCATCCCTCCCTCCATTCTCCAATAACAAAAAGGCCATCACAACTCATTTCCTTTCAAAGTTTTATTAAAGTTTAAAGGAACAATTCGTATTTTTAAATTTTTTTGTTAACCTCAGTACAAAAATACAGTTGACGACTTGACAAAAATGGCTCCACCTAGGGCTTGGAGGTTTCTGTTTCTGTAACAGTACCAGGGGAAAGCATGCTTCCAGCTGGGGCTGCGTCCAAACACACAGCCATTCCTGCATACACATGCGTGCAAACAGGGAAGCCCAAGCAGGAGAAGAGGATGGAAGTTACCGGGATTCAGGAAGAAGCCCAAGATTATTCCCAGGAGAAAAGGAGAAGAAATAGGCTGGTCTCCTCAGTGGGGGTAGAATTACTGTTTTACATTTAGGTTTGTTTTTTTAAATGATGAACTATTTCTGTAATTTTAATACCATAGAAAAGATGCTACTGGTCTCCTTTCACCACCAAGGTGAATAAAGTGGGAGGAACAGAAAAAGATTCAAATACTGAACTGTGAGGAGTACAACTCCAAATGGCTCAAGTTTTGTGTCAAAAGCTGTCATTCTTTACGTTCAGTGACAGACATCTAGGAGGAGGCGGGAGAAGGAAGTCTGCCACACTCTGCTGGATCCACAAGTGTGGAGACCAGCTCCTGTCAGCAGAAGTCTTCCACAGTGAGAGCGCTCCTCCCCATGTAGGCAGGAGCAAGGTTTCCTGGTTGATTTGATTGTTCTGAGCAATTCCTCAATATTCCCTCCCCTGCTGCTTTCCTTGCAGAGCACTAACTCTGATGAAAGAAAGGATATATTCATGTTATAACTCATCTTCAAGATGTTTCTCTCTGAAGGCATCCCCCGTCAGCCTCTCCTGAGCTTCCTTCATCCCCTGAACAACTGTGAAATAAAGATTGGGGGGAGAGAGTATGAAGCAGGTTTTTAATATATGACATTTGGCAACTAACAGATTTTTATTATAGGAGAAATACTACAGGAGCACAGGATCTAATTTTGGATTTTAGTCCTGGAAAGTCAATTACCTCTTTGAATTTGTTTCTCCATCTGTAAAATGAGGGAATGCTACTTACTTCACACAGGATTATTATAAAAATTAAATGAATGGATAATAAAAGAGCTTTATAAATTATGAAATACTACAAAAATACTACCAGTTACTATGGCTTATCCTCCAGGATTAGGGCTGAATCCCTGTCAAAGACTACAGATGTCCACTTGTGGTCATTAAGGGGAAAACACCCTCCGCCTATCCCATGATATTCTTTGGATGAATGCTGCATTTATTTCACTTCCTATAGAAGTTACAGGTGAGTAAGTGCGTGTACTCAGAGGAGGTATGGTCTTCAATCAAGGAGGCAGTCATTTCTAGCATCAACTACACTGAGAAGCAGCCAAGTTGTCAGGCAAAAAAGAAAGAGCTGAACTATCTCAGGACATCTTTCTTGTCAACTCAGCTTCAAGGAGGGCAGCTGCTTTGGTATAGGCTCTCCACACAATGACAGGCCAGGAGCTGGGTTGAGCCAGAGTCTGTAAATCGCAGAAAGCCAGCCTATCACCTCATAAGAGACAAGTAGTGTAGTTTGTTATTTCCCTTTTGCTGTGCCAAAACCTTCAGTAAAGCCAGGCTTGACGTTCCAGCTTGATGTCAGCTGAGTCATGGGGGATTCAGCAAGGGTCTTGTGTCCACATTTGGACTCACATATTAAAAGATGATGGCAGTGGCAAGTTGGATGAAATTCTAAAGAGAAAGTGTATCTCCAGGGTCAAGAGCTGGGGACCTAAAATCTAGCTAGCTGTCCTTCTAGGGACAGCTAGCTAGATTTTAGCTAGCTGTCCCTAGACAGCGGGGGAAATTTCCCTCTAAGGCCAGCCTCCAGTGATCTGCATTTGGATAAGGAAGACATTCTCCTTAACCATAGGACCACAGGAAGGAGATCTGGCGAGTTTGAGTTTATCTCCTCGCCAGCTCTCCTTCCTCTCCCTATTCTGAGAAACAAGAGTTCCAAGGACTCAGAACATAAAGTGAGCAACAGGGCGCCTGGGTGGCTCAGTGGGTTAAAGCCTCTGCCTCAGGTCATGATCTCAGAATTTCTGCTCAGCGGGGAGCCTGCTTCCTCCTCTCTCTCTCTCTGCCTGCCTCTCTGCCTACTTGTGATCTCTGTCTGTCAAATAAATAAATTAAAAATCTTAAAAAAAAAAAAAAAGTGAGCAACAACCTGACACCATGGCAATGTGGGACACATGGCAACTTAGCAAACAACCCCCCCTTATAGATGACAGCAGAAACTCTGGAAGGAAAACAGGGAGAGTACTTAACATGAATTCCAACCTCCTGCCTCCAGAATGATTGTGCTCAAGGATTAGAGAACAAGAAGGACTGACATGATTTCAACCTTCCTTCACCAATTTGTGCTGATGCTATTCTTTCTGCCTGGAACATGCTTTTTGCATTCTTCTTCTGGCTAGGTCTCATTCTTCAGGATTCAGTCCAGTCACTGTGTCCTCCAGCAAACCTGCGTACTCTCCATACTGGGCTACACCCTCACTCTTGCTTCCATAGCTTGAAATGTCCTCATATCTGTCCATAGAGACAAATTCTTATCCTTCTAGGTCCAGTTAAAGGTTACTATTTATGAAACCTTTTAGACTTGAATACCTAATGGCATTCCCCCTCCTCTGAATTCTGTTCAGTTAGCTTCAAACTGCGTTGTAAGCAGCTAGGGAAGGAGCTCAGTCTCGTCTTTCTCCTATATTCTATACAGGTTCTAGCCAAAAGCTAGTCATGCTGGAGATGCTCAATTAACACATAGCATTGAGTCTCCTCCCATAGACCTTGCATGTGCTCCATTTTACTTAAATTCAGCAGCAATTCTCCATCCTCTCTCTCTCAACATAACCATACCTTGCTCAGCACTGATGTAGAAATACTTGTAGCTGGGGTTTCCATTCTCATTGATGATTTCAGGATGCACCTTGCCACTGGGATCTATTATAAACAAAACGGGACAAGGATTGCTACAATTACAGCAGAGAGGTATTTCAAATGCTATATAGTACATCAGGCCCTCTAGAAAATGAGACCTGCCCATCTTTGCAGCCCACTCTCTCACCACTCTACCCCTTGTGTTTTCTGCTGTAATCACAGTGAATTCCTTGCAGCTCCCTGAACTCATGTCCCCCATGCCTTGGCATATGCTGTTCCTTCTTCCTGGCATGCTCCCTTTCTTCTTGATGATGGTGGGATTCTACATTTCTATTTATCTCCCCTATAGAATCCAGCAGAATGCCAAGCAAAGATTAGATGGCCACTAAATTGAACATCTTTTGTAAGCTGTTTGTGGAAAGACATTTGTCTGGTTATAGTATTCCGCTGCTTCAGTTGTACTCTCTGAGATCAGAGTACAATTGTAGTACAGAGTAGGAATTGTGGCTTATCTCTGTCCCTGTAGTGCTAGCACAGTGCTTGACATATGGTTAATACGCAAATGAATAATGGATGATCAGTACTCTGTCACTGTTCACAAAAAGTTAGCTAATGGAAAAAATTTCCTTTCAGACTTGAAGTTCTGGCATTGGAAACTCCCCTATGCTCTTGAAACTGGCTTTTGGTTTTGTTTTTAACCATCCTCGTATAGTTTCGCTAAATAGAGTGGGTGCCTTGATTCCTTTATCTCTCCCTCCACATCACAGATCCCCAGATTAAGATCTTTCACCTTACCCAGGAAAAGGATTCGTGGAATATAACCCCCATCAGGGCTGAAATCTTCATCCTTGGGCTCCTCTTCGTCCTATTAAGTATAAACCTTAAGTCAGATCATGTCCCTTTCCTCTTCAAAACCTTTCAGAGGTGGGGTCCCTGGGTGGTGCCGTCTTGGTTTCCCGTCTTGGTTTCAGCTCAGGTTGTGATCTCAGGGTTGTAAGACCCGAGTCAGGCGCCACACTCAGTGCAGAGTCTGCTTAAGACTCTCTCTTCCTCTGCCCCTTCACCCCACTGTCTCTCTCTGTCTCTGGCTCTCTCTCAAAAGAGTAAATAAATCTTAAACAAAAACAAAAACAAAAAACCTTTTAGGGGCTTCCCCTCTCACTCAGGGTAAAACCCCAAGTCCCAAGTGGCCTAAGAGGCCCTACATAATCTGCCACCTGGGCACTTCTCTGACTTTATGTCCTAGCCTTTGTTCAGTCTTTTCCCATGATGCTGCCCTGCTTGCTGCTGCTGTCCTTAAACAAGCCAGGCATGCACTTCGCTCAGGCCTTTGCACTTGTTCTTACCCTCTGCCAGGACTTACTTCCTCCATTATCCACATGGTTTACTCCCTTTTTTGATCCAAATCTTTGCTCAAATGTCACCTTTTTTCCTAACCATCTATTTAAAATTGCAAATTATTCCCTCCACCCTTCATTTTTAGCCACAGCATTTACCATCACCTGACATATTTTGTTTAACTGATTTGTCTGTCTCCCTATAATTCATTTTCCCATATGTAATTTCAGTAAGGGTGGGGAATTTTATCTGTTTTTCCATCGCTGATTCCCAATACCCACATCAGTGACTTGCACACAGTATTTCTTGAATCAATGAATTAATGAGACTGATATTTTGGCTATAATTATGGAGTTATAGTCCTCCCAGGAGATATAACCACATGGTTAGCTTTCTTTCAAAGAAAAGTCTGAATTTGGAGAATGCTCAGTTAAGACATTTCTGTTTCCTTTGAGTGATGGTTCTAACTTAGAAAGTGATAAAAAGTTCATATGCATAAGAAATCAACAGTATTGTTGATTGTTGTTATTTTTGGTATGGATCCCATTTCAGGAGTTAAATGGGATTTCTTCAAACTAATATAATTTTGCCTTGAGTGAGGTGTGTCAGCATTCAGGCTATACACTAGTCATACAGCAATCCTTTACAATCCCTTAGCTGCCTCAACACTCCCCATTAGTGTCCTCAAAAGATTTCCAGTCCTTTGTTTAATTAATGCTATCTTTACAGAAATTTAGGGCTAGACGTTTCATCATAGAGCATCCAAGCATCCCTTATTTGCAGAGTACAGCCTAAAACTCAGCACAGTTAGGTCACAGTACCTATTCTTATCATTTATTAGGCTCTCTGATCTTGGCTAAATCACCTAATTCCTTCAGTCCCAAGATGCTCTTTCTGTAAAATAGAGATAGAGTCCCAGCAGCTGAAAAAAATCCCTTCTAAAATCTGATATCTGACTTGATAGTAACAGACCTATAATCTATGCCAAGTACATAAAGCCTATCTAATGAAGAAACCAGAAGATTGTGCATACAAGCCCAGCACAGAGAAGGGGCTCAAATGCATCACAGAGGGATCTGTGTCCTGCATGTACCTCTAGTACAGTCATACAATGATGTAAAACATGTCATAATCCTAGACGAAGATTGAGGGGACCTTAAAATGTAGTCATCTTATCCCATTTCTCCTCCTCTTCCTCTAACAAGTGGAGGCTGAACAGCTTTCTACAGGTGACACATAAGCCTTAGTATTAGAGGTCAAGAGGAAAACACTGTATACAGGAAGCCAGCTCTGCTGAATATGATTTTATACCATTAATGATGATAATTTTAAAACAACAAAGACTTAAAATCATAGCCGAAAGGAGAAACTCTCAAAGTCTTACCTCGAGATTCACCATAACAAAATTATGGGAAAGTTCTGAAATTTCTGTAGATTCGGCAAATTTCGGCTTCAAAGCTAAGAAGGAAAAAAGATCTTAGAATACATGAAAACATCATTGTCAAATCCAAACCCTAATTTGCTAAGTTGATTCAGATAAATGAAACTTTTTTTTTTTTTAAACTCCTAAGAACCAGAAATCAGGACACCTAAATTCTGGTCATGCTTCTGTCACTTAACCACACAGGTATGTCACCAGAGTGACTGACTTCATTTCTCTCAAGCTTTTAACCCACTTATAAAATATGAATAGCATACAAATGAAAACAATTATTTCTATTTGCTTTTTATAGTCACATTTCAGTAACTTCTATTGAAGTAATAAACAATAAAGTAACATCACAACATATATATATATATATATATATATATATATATATATATACACACACATTTACACTATTTGCACTAATTTCATACTCCTTTTCCAGTTAGGATTCTGGAGTGGAGTGGAGTGGAGAGTGGAGTGTAGCATACCAAACGAAAGAAAAAAGCTGACTGGGAAGTAGCAAGGTGGCCCAGCAGAAAAACACATGCCACAAATAACTCCGGTTTCCACCTTTTTCAGGAAGACTTCCCTAAACACTTCTCATGTCTCTGTATATTTCAGTTTCCTATATTTACTGTCCATATGACTACTGTAGCACTTAATCCTATACTCTCCCTAACCATATCTCATTGTTTTGCCCTCCAATCCCTTGCGTAGATAACTGCAAACTTCTTGGGGACAAGAAATCTATGTCATATATTTCTTTGGTATTCCTTAAAGCTATCAGCAATGCTGGGACAAAGTCTGTGCTATTATTTTTTAAGTGTTAATATTTAAGAACCCATTAGAGGTTGGATTATTTGCACTTACCTTTGCAAGCTCCACACCAGGACTTGTGGATAATCACCATCAGAGGCAACCCACTTAAAAAGAAAACAAAAAAATTACAATCTAGTAATTCCACTTCTTTAAGTCTATCCTAATAAAACGACCACCTGATAAAGACAAAGGTTAATGTACAATATAGTATGACTTAGATTAAGACAATTTTTAGGCAACCTAAATATTATAGATTACTGTAGCACAATTATTAGTAAGTTCTGACATTCCTGTAAATTCTGCAAATTTGGGTTTTAAAGCTAGGGAGAAAAGACAAAAAGAGAAGAAAACATCAAATTACAGTACTTCTAAATGTTATGTTATATAACCATTGAAAAAGTTAATAAAAGTTTTCATTGCTATGTCAAATTAAAAACTAGAATAGGGGTGCTTGGCTGGCTCAGTCAGTAAAAACATGTGACTCCTGATTTTGGAGTCCTGAGTTCAAGACCCACGTAGGGCATAGAGCTTACTTTAAAATAAATTTAAAGGGGCGCCTGGGTGGCTCAGTGGGTTAAAGCCTCGGCCTTCAGCTCAGGTCATGATCCCAGGGTCCTGGGATCGAGCCCCGCATCGGGCTCTCTGCTCAGTGGGAAGCCTGCTTCCTCCTCTCTCTCTCTCTCTGCCTGCCTCTCTGCCTACTTGTGATCTCTGTCAAATAAATAAATAAAACTTTAAAAATAATAATAAAATAAAATAAATTTAAAGAACAAATATAGGGGTGCCTAAGTGGCTCAGTCAATTAAGCATCTACCTTTAGCTCAGGTCATGATCTCAGGTCCTAGGATGGACTCCTTCCTCATGTTCAGCAGGGAGTCTGTTTCTCCCTCTTCCTCTCTCCCTATTCGTGTTCTCGCTTTCAA
This sequence comes from Mellivora capensis, assembly GCA_004024625.1. Taxonomy (NCBI): domain Eukaryota; kingdom Metazoa; phylum Chordata; class Mammalia; order Carnivora; family Mustelidae; genus Mellivora; species Mellivora capensis. The sequence continues at coordinate 132,591 of PISX010002802.1, read as the reverse complement.
ATAAATATGTAAAATCTTTTTAAAAAATTCTCACAACAATCCTGAGGTATATTATTGTTCTTATAAAAGAAAGGAGAAAACAGGGGCGCCTGGGTGGCTCAGTGGGTTAAGCCGCTGCCTTCGGCTCGGGTCATGATCTCAGGGTCCTGGGATCGAGTCCCGCATCTGGCTCTCTGCTCAGCAGGGAGCCTGCTTCCCTCTCTCTCTCTCTGCCTGCCTGTCTACTGTGATCTCTCTCTGTCAAATAAAATAAAATCTTGAAAAAAAAAAAAAGAAAGGAGAAAACAAAGACTAAGAGTTCTAAGAGATTAAATATCTGACCACATAAAATCTAGGTTCTGCCACTTACTAGCTAAATTCATTAATTCTGGCTCCAAAACCAATGTTCTTTCTGACCATTAAAGTTTACTTCAATTTAGGATGGCAATCCACAACCAATAATCAACTAACTTTGAATCAGAGAATAGAGGTTGGAAAAGGCCTTAGAGGTTGCCTAGTCCAAACCTCCATTTCACCCAGGAATTCTAACATATCATATACCATCTAATATATATGTAATTATAATACATCCAAAATATCTAGTATTAACAAATGGTGGCTAAGATTGCCTGATGAGCAAGAAACGCATCACCAATAATGCAGCCCATCCTTTTAATGACTCCATGCATTTAGAGAGCAGTTACGAATGCCTTGCTCCCTCCTCTCCCAAGAAAATTCCTATTTATCTTTCTAGAGCAGATTTTAGCCAACCAGTCTGTAGACCTGATCCAGCCCACTGCCTGCTTCTGTAGAGCTGTAACATACAGAAAAATTTTTTTTTCATTCCTAAAAGGAAATGAAAGAAACATACCAAAACATAATAGCAGTTATCCCTAGATGATGGGATTATGGTTTTACTATATTTTTTCTGCATCTTCCAATTTTATTTATAATTAAATGTAATTTTTATAATCAGGGAGGAAAAAACTTTTTCTTTTTTAAAATGATGAACAACATAATCCACCTTGGCCAGTGGTGGATTATTGAACCAGTCTTGGCCAGATGAAGCTCTTAAGCTCTCAAGGCTAAAACCCCAAGTTGTAGGAGAGTCCTATGTAAGCAGCCATTGGCTTTCTCCCTCATCCAACCCCTGTATCACCACACCATCATACAGTGTATATGATCACTGCATTTACTACATTGAACTCTCTTACCTGTCTCCCTGCAACAGACTTGGGAGTTTCATTTTTAAATGTTTGAAAAACAAATCTAAAAAATAGTACCCTGTGATGTTAAAAATTCAATATAATTCACCCTTCAGTACAGTTTTATTAAAACGTACTCATACTCAGTTGTATACTTACTGTATATGGTTGTTTTTGTGATACAAGGAACTGCAGTTAATAAGCTGCAACAGAGACCTTATCCCCTACAAAGCCTAAAATATTTGATATTTGACCTTTTGTTGACCCATGTTCTAGAGTGACAGTTCAAATATCAACCCCTCTATGAAGCCTTCCCAAAACTACCTTCTCTCAACAGCTAACTAGTCCTTTCCTCCTCTGGGGTTCCAAAGCATTCTGTCATCATCCTGCAACTGCCAACCCTTTTCATCCCATAATCGTGTTTACTTGTATTTTTCACTAAACTATTAATTTCTCAAGGGCAAAGCCTATCTAATTCATCTCTGAAAATCACAAATGCTGGCAAGACAGATATCCACCATTTATTTAAAGAAATCAGTGAAAGAATGAAAAACAGCTTAAAGTGAAATTTGCCTTAAAAACCAGAATGAAGCACAATAGTTACAGAAGTTATCATAATTACTCTAGGTTAGACCAAAATATCTAGTCTTACACTAAGCACTATCAAAGTACTATTTTGGTCAAAGGCATAACAGTGATACGTATCTAAATATTACATTAGGTAAATTACATGAAGAATATTAAGTTACATTAAGTGAAAAAGATTCCAACAGACTTACTTCTTCTAAAAGATTTTATTAGATGAAATAATCCAGTAATTAAGTCTTTCACTTCCACTAAAACCAAAGCTCCCCAAGAACAAAAACCAGTGGATTTATCTGTGACCCCTGACCCCAGAATAGACTAACAAAAAGTAGGCAAGTACTCAAAAACTTGTTTGTGGTATGAACAAAGGGAGTGCAGATGAACAGGGCCATCTTCAGTTCTTGTTCGAACTGTTTTAAAACAATTCATCCAACCAGTCTGCTCTCTCACAATTCAGATGGGGGAAATCATCAGTGTGATACCCCAAGTAGAACCCAATCTAAACAAACCGTGTCCACCTGAGCTCTGTCCCCTGGAGAAACTTGCCAAGAACCTCTAAGCCAGTTCTCCATTTTTTTTCTAGTATCGATTTATGCTGTAAACTCAAGGCCTGGCACAGAGGAAAGTAAATCAGTCACCACAGCTCTAGTACCACACACCAACATGTTCTGCAGACTGTGAGATTACTCCATCAAGAAAAACAGAGAGCAGGGGAGGTTACACCAGGAGCCTTGGTTAGTGGAGACTCTGGTTCAGATACTGCAGAAACATGTTGGCCAGCTGAGGCAGGTTCTCATTGTTGGGATGCATTTTGGTGTAGGAAATAAACTGGCGACGGAGGCGACTCAGTTCTGCCATGGTCAAAGCCCGGGTAAACTGCAGGTGCTCAGTGGTTCCAGGAAGCTTAAGCAAGTCTCCAGGGACCGCGCTCTTCTGGGCTTCCATCAGTCCCGCCAACACCTGGCTCGTAATCTGATCCAACTGGTGCAGAAAGCTGCCAGAGGCAAGGGGCTGGGACTGTGTAGACTGATGGGGTGGGGGAGCCTGGTTCTCAAACAAGGCAGCCCGTATCTCTGCCAGGGGCAACGGCTCCTCTAAGCCCACTAAAGTGAACAGGGGCCGGTCCCATCGGTTCCGAGAGTCGGGAGCCTCAAAGCGCAGCGTTATGGCCTCCATAAGTTCAGGAGGATATAAGGCACTTGAATCACCCTTTGCATCTTTATCGAAGTCTGGAGCCACACGAACTGGAAGATCTGGCGCCTTGGTATTCTCCTGCTCCAGTTCCTTAGGTACATTGACCTGGGTTCTTCCACTTACTACAAAGTCCACTGTTTGGGGTTCCCTGAGTGCACTGCTGCCAGCCGCCAGAGGTCTCCCTTTTTCCTCAGTGCGCGGCCTCCAACTCACACTGACGTTCTGGCCCTGGCTGTCCGTCGCACCCGCCACCTGAGGTACCCAGCTCACACCGCCGGGCCGCACGCAATATACCAAGCAGAGCGGGGTGCGCGCCGCCCGCGCGAGGCAGTAAAGCTCGTAGCGGAATCCCTTGATGTAGTTAAGCGAGTCGAGGATGACCACATCGTGGCGACTCAGGCGCCGCTCCACCGCAGCTCGCAGAGCGCAGCGCAACGCCTTCTCACGGGCCGAATCGCCGTACACGGTCGCGTCCTCCGTGCCCAGCACCGCCGCGTCATCCACCACGTACACCGCGCGGCCCTCGGCCGCCAGAGCCCCACGGAGCTCCTCTACGCGCCGGCTCTTGCCACTGTACGGCAGCCCGCAAAACACCACAAGCGGCATCCTCCCAGGGCGCGGCCATGTGCAACCGCGTAGCGTCAACTTCCGGGGTGTAAACGTCACGGACGCAAGGCGGAAAGGCAAACTGCACTTCCTGTCCCTCTCGAGTCTTAAAGGACCTACTGTTGCTATGGAAACACGAGTGAAACCCCAACTAAATCGAGGACCTGCTCTCTCAGAAAGGTGATGGAAACTAGAATGACAGCAGTTATTTATGTCAAATAGGCATCAAAAGAATGTCATTCTCCCTGTGGCCAAAAATAATGCCCAACCATTTTTAATAGGACCTTAATGAGCACTAAACATTGCAAAAACAATCAGCACTACATTCAGCATGCAAAAGGAAAAGGACCATTCACAAATGTTAGTTCCACTTCATACCTTACACCCAGTGACTCTCAGTAACTGTTTACTCAATAACCTTTTCAATCATTTAACTTCTCCATGATTGGGAATTCTGAAATGAACATCAGGCAGTTCCCCCCATAGGAGGTTAAGGGTCTGAATGGGAAAAATCAAGCACCTACAAGCAGAGTAAGATAATACTATAATGGATAGAGTAGATTGGGATGTAAAAATAGAGAAGAGGAAAACAAACTGACCCAAAAAATTACTTAAGACTTTATCGAGGAATAGTCGTTTGCTTTAGAACGTGGAAAACTAACAGAATTTTTTCTCCTGGGTAAGGCTGCCCGATAAAATACAGGATGTGTAGTTAAATTTTAACTTCAGAAAAGCAATAAAAAATGTTTTTAATATGTTTCAGATATTGAATAGGACATATTTAAAATTACCTCTTGCTTACCTGAAATTAAGATTTTTAACTGGGCATCCTTATTTTTATTTGTTAAATCTGGCAACCCTATCCTACAGAATGTGTGAGACACAGAGCCATGAAGGTGTAGGATCTGTTCTAGCAAAATACAGTTGACCCTTGAAAAATTATGGGTTTGGATTGCACAGATATACTTGTAATGCAGACTTTTTTTTTTTTTTTTTAAGATTTTACTTATTTATTTGACAGACAGAGATCACAAGTAGGCAGAAAGGCAGGCAGAGAGAGAGAGGAGGAAGTACGCTCCCCGCGGAGCAGAGCGCCCGATGGGGGGCTCGATCCCAGGGATCATGACCTGAGCCGAAAGCAGAGGCTTTAACCCACTGAGCCACCCAGGTGCCCCCAGACTTTTTTTTTAAGAGCACAGTACTATAAATGTATTTTCTCTTCTTTATAATTTTCTTAATATTTTCTTTTCTCTACCTTACTTTGTTGTAAGAATACGTATGCAATACATATAACATACAAACTATGTGTTCATTGACTGTTTATGTTATCAGTAAGGCTTCCAGTCAACATATTACTGGTAGTTAAGTTTTTGGGGACTCAAAAGTTTTATGCAGATTTTGACTAAGCGGGTGGTCAGCACCCCTAACCCCCCCAGCATTGTTCAGAAGTCAACTGTAATTTTGTAGGTGCAGAAGTGTGTTTCTGAGCAAGTATGTGTGTATATAAAGTAGATGCACATATACTGGGTCTTTGTGTCTCTCCAGTACACTACAGTAGAGAACATTCAAATATTGGCTCTGTCAACTTACTAGCTGTGTAATCTATTAACAAGTTATTTAATCATTGTGTGTCTCAATTTCCTCTCCCATAAAATAATAACAACAGTTCTTATTGGGGCGCCTGGGTGGCTCAGTGGGTTAAGCCTCTGCCTTCGGCTCAGGTCATGATCTCAGGGTCCTGGGATCGAGCCCTACATCGGGCTCTCTGCTTGGCGGGGAGCCTGCTTCCTCCTCTCTCTCTGCCTGCCTGTCTGCCTACTTGTGATCTCTCTCTCTGTCAGATAAATAAATAAAATCTAAAAAAACAAACAAACAAACAAAAAAACAAAAACAACAACAGTTCTTATTTCAAAGGCTGAACCTCGCAGATTATAAGGATTAAATAATTTATTTAATAAATATAATTAATTAATTAATGCATGTAAAGCACTTAGATCAGTGCTTTAGCCTTCCCTCCCTTGCTCTGTCTTTTCTCCCTCCTTTATCGGTTCTTTGCATCAGTGGATAGACTAAAAATAATTGAAAGTTAAGACTATTCAACTTGAGACTGTTAGGCGATATGGTTTACTGGTTGAGTGCAGGTTCTGAATCCAGAGTGCCTGGGTTTGAATCTTGGCTCCACCATTTACTAGCTGTGTGATCTTAAGCAAGTTACCTAACTGCTCTGTGCCTTAGTTTTCTCATCTCTAAAATGAAGGTAACAGCAGTACCCACTTCAGAAGAGCTGTTGTGAGAATTAAATGAGTTAATTCACATAATTCAGTGTCTGGTGAATAATAAGCACTTAGTAGTAGCAGTAGCAGTAGTAGTAGTAGTAGTGTTATCATCAGGCAACTACTCAGTTCTGGCTGAAATTACTTCACCTGTAATTAACGTTAAGTTGATGGCTGGAAAATGTTTTGCTAGCATATATAACCTACTGAATGTATTTTTTAAAAAAGTAATCTCTAGGCGCAACCTGGGTAAGAAGGCTTACCGATAACATAAACAAGCTCTACCCAACTGAGCCAGCCAGGCACCCCTTCCCCCATAAATAACCTAAAACCATATCTTGTACCTGGCAGCTGCTTCTTTCTTCCCATCTTCCAGTGTCCTCCAATGAATATGATCTCCAAAACCTGGAAGGAAAGAGCCTTATAAACATTCACTCATGAACAAAGGGCAAGGACCCAAAAAAGAAACGTGGCCTATTCATAAAACACGCATAAAAAATCTTTCCTTTGTCAAGAGCATCATGTTCAAGTCCCAGCTCCACCACTTTCTAGGTGTATGGGACCATGAACGGTCCCATACCTCAAGCCTCAGTTTTCTTTCATACCTATAAAATAGTTTTATTTTTCTAATTCATAGTTTTAAGGAGATTAAATAATGGCTGTGAAATGCTTGTAAACTAACACCAAGTATGCAAGTAATACTGTAAGAATGAATGAGAATTTCCCATAAAGAAAACATAAAGTAGGTCATACAAATCACTACTAGTTGGATACAATACAGCAACATAGGTTTAGGGTCAGAAATACATGGGTATGTGACTCCACTTCCTACTAAATGTGTGAATGTAGTAAATTCTCCAAGTCCCAATTTCTTCATCTTTAAAGTCAAGATAATAATAGCTACCTCTTAGTGTTGGTGTGAAGATTAAATGAGATAATGTATTTAAAGCTACTCTTATTATTCCCCTCACTTCTGCCAGAGTGATCTTTTAAAATCACATCTCTGCTGAGTAAAAACCTTTCAGAGGCTCTCCAATTACGTAAAAGGAAAGATCAAACTCTGGTAGCAGGACTTACAAAGGCTTTCAGAATCTGCCCATCTCCCTAGGTTCACTTTCTATGCTTTGTCTAAAATCCTATATACAAAACTACTTTCATTTCCTTAAACTGGCTGCCTCCTTGGTCTTCCACCCTCACTTTCAATTCATTCAAGTACAAATCTAGAGGGCATCTTTACTTCTGGTAAATCTTCCCTCACTCCCAGGGTGTCTGGGTGACTCAGTTAAGCATCTGACTTCAGCTCAGATCATGATCCCACTGTCCTGGGATTGAGCCCACCATTAGGCTCTCTGCCCAGTGGGGAGTCTACTTTTCCCTCTGCCCCTCCCCCTCCTCCTGTGATCATGCCCATGCGCTCGCTCTCTCTCAAATAAATATTTTTTAAAAATTTTACTCTAACGCCCAAACACCACCTTCTTGCCTCATCACAGCACTTCCCAGGCTGAACTGTGTTTATGTGCCTGTCTCCCTCACTCTAAAGTGAATTAATTCCCGAAGGGCTGAAGCCATATCTGTCTTATTCCTTCCAGTTTCCCCAGCATTGAGCACTACACATGGCCATACTAAGTGCTCCATAAAAATATTTCTTGAGGGGCGCCTGGGTGGCTCAGTGGGTTAAGCCTCTGCCTTCAGCTCAGGTCATGATCTCAGGTCCTGGGATCGAGCCCCGCATCGGGCTCTCTGCTCAGCAGAGAGCCTGCTTCCCCCTCTCTCTGCCTGCCTCTCTGCCTACTTGTTATCTCTGTCAAATAAATAAATAAAATCTTAAAAAATATACTTATTGAGTAAATGAGTCTTATTTAGGCCATATCATGTAAATGACTTAATTTTATATCTGGAAAATTTAAGTGATCATAATAATGTTGTCATTTATCGGTCACCTTATGTGTGCTTGTGTTAAATACACGTTATCTCATTTAAATTTGGCTTGAATAACAGCACTTTCTATATTTCCCTATACTTCTGTTTTCTCATCAGTAAAATAGGTATAATAATATCTACATCTCGTAAGATTGTTACTGAATATTACATAAGAAATACTATATATATCAGTACACTGCTTAGCATTTTATAAATGATCAATAAAGAGCAGCTTTGTTTGTTATTCTTGACAGCTTGAGACTTCAAAGGCTCAGAGAAGTTATATAACATGTTCCAGGTCACATAGCTAGTAAATGGCCATGCTGGGATTTAAACTTCAATTTTATGACATCTCAGTTATTATACTCTCTTTCGGGCCTCTCTTTTCCTGAAATAAATTCAAATTTCCATCACTGTTACTGCAGGGGAATAAACAGATCACCCAGATTAGCAAAGGGATGCAGTGTCCAAACTAATCATCATCACTTTTCATTACCAACAGCAAGAGTTGCTAGCCAAGAGAAAATGTGTCATTTGCCTAGGGCCCAAAGTCTAATCCTGATGAGTCAATGATTAAGTGAGAGTGAAACTGGAAGAATTGGAAGGTGCCTAATGTGACTAATCACCACCATTCTACCTGTCAATACCTAAACTGAGGCAACCGAATCCTACTTTGGTGGAACGCCGAACTAGATAGTCTGGAGGGATAGTCACCTACAAAACAATAAAATCCTGACAAAATAGATTTTCAGACTGTGCCCACTGGGCTCACAGTGATAAACACAAAATAAGCTAAAACCAGATGAGGAATAGTGAGTGACAAGCAAAAGGGAAGACTAATATGAAGATAAAGCATTACAATAGAGCAAAATGGAGGAGATAAATCTGAGACTCAATATTAAACCAACTCAAGACTAAAGTAATAACACCCCCAGGTTTCCAGATGAATTAAATGCCAAGTCTTTCTAGAGGAAAGTACTTCCCTGTTTAGGCCTCCAGAATAGCCACAGATAAACAATTACGAGTTCACAATCCTAGATCCCCACGCATGTAAGAAAACAAGCCACCACAATTAAGAATCAGCAAAAGCAACAAATAGATTTAGACTCTTAAGGACTTCAGATATTAGAATTATCAGCCAAAGGATATAAAAAACTATGTGCGAACATCTGAAGAAATAACACAAGGGATCACAAAAATGGGAATGCAACACAGGGAATGAATAGGCAAATCTATAAGGCACCAAACAGAACTTTCGGAAATTAAAAATATAGGAGTGCCTGGTGGTTCATTGGGTGGAGCATCTGGACCCTTGGTCTCAGGGTTATGAGTTCAAGCCCCACATTGGGCTTGGAGCCTACTTTAAAAAAAATTTGGGGGGGGGGGGTTCCTCGGTAGCTCAGTTGGTTAAGTGTTGACTCTTGATTTCAGCTCAGATCATGATCTTAGGTCGTAAGATTGAGCTCCACGCTGGGCATACAGCCTGCCTGGGATTCTCTCTCTCTCCCTTTCCCTTTGCCCCTGTCTGCCTCCCCTTCTCTCTGTCTAAAAAAAAAGGCAGGGGTGGGGAGGGGGCGCCTGGGTGACTCAGTGGGTTAAAGCCTCTGCCTTCGGCTCAGGTCATGATCTCAGGGTCCTGGGATCGAGCCCCACATCGGGCTCTCTGCTCAGCGGGAAGCCTGCTTCTCTCTCTCTCTCTCTATCTCTGCCTGCCTCTCTGCCTACTTGTGATCTCTGTCAAATAAATAAATAAATAAATAATTTTTTTTTTAAAAAAAGGAAAGAAAGAAAAGAAAAATCTTGAAATATAAAATCAATGGACATTCAGTAATAAAAAGAAATGAGCTATTAAGCCACAAAAAGGCACAGAGGAAACTTAAATGCATATCGCTAAGTGAACAATGTCAACATGAAAAGGCTATATATGATTCCAACTACATGACATTCTGAAAAAGGCAAAAATATGAAGACTGTAAAAAGATCAGTGGTTGCCAGGGGTTCACAAGTGAGGCAGGGATGAGTAGGTGGGACACAGAATTTTTATAGCAGTGAAAGTATTCTGTATGTTCTGTAATGGCAGGTATATGTTATTATGGACTAAATTGTGTCTACCCCCACCAAATTGGTATGTTGAAGTCCTAAACCACATGCCTTAGAATAGGATTATATTTGGAGACAGGGTTTTTCAAGAGGTAATTAAATTGAAATGAGGTTATTAGTGTGGGCGTTAATCCATTTTAGCTGGTGTCCTTCTACAAAGAGATTAGGACACAGACACATATAAAGGGAAGACCATGTGAAGACACAGAAAGACAGCCATCTACAAGTAGAAACCAATCCTTCCAACCACTTGGTCTTGAACTTCTAGTCTCCAGAATTTGAGAAAATAAATTTCTGTTGTTTAACCAAGTCTGTAGAATTTGTTATGGCACCCCTAGCAAATTCATATATATCTCATTATACACTTGTCAAAACCCACAGAACGTACAGCACAAAGGTGAACCCTAATGTAAACCACAGACTTTAGTTAATAATAATGTATCAATACTGGATCATCAATTTTAACAAACATACCATACAAATGTAAGATGTCAATAACAGAGAAAACTGGGGGTAGTGAAAATGAGGGCTTACATGGGAACTCTATTCTCACCTCAATTTTTTAATAGACATTACACTGTTCAAAAAATAAATTCTGTAACTTAAAAAAAATTTCAATGGAGGGGTGCCTGGCTGACTCAGTTGGAAGAGTGAGTGATTCCTGATCTCAGGGTTGTGAGTTTGAGCCCCATGTGAGGTATAGAGACTTAAAATATTAAACTTTTTTTTAATAAATAAACTTTAAAAAAAAATTTTTTTTAAGTAAATTCAATGGATAGGTTGAAAGAGCAAATTAGAGACAAGTGGAGAGATAAATCAAAGTTATCCAGACTACAGCACAGAGAGATAAGAAGATAGAAAATGTGAAGAGGCCAAGAGGTATTGAGTAATGAAGAAAGCTAGTATAAAAATGTTGGGAGTTTCAGGAGCACTTCAATGGCTCAGTCAGTTGAGCATCAGACTCTTGAATTTGGCTCAGGTCATGATCTCAGGGTCGTGCTAGAAGGTGGGTAGATGTAGTTATGACAATTTTTCAAAGTCCTCTTCCAACTGCTTCTGTTTTCTGTTACATAGGAAGCATGGTCACCTGGTGAGAGCAAAGACTGTAGAGGAAGGACTGGGAAATACTTCCCAAGACCTTGGAGAGAAGAAACAGAGAAACTAAAAGAATGAATAAAGGGCATATTTCAGGAAGAAAATGATTCCAGAAGAAAACCTAGATACAAGGAATAGTGAGCAAATACACTGACAAACATGTAGATAAATCTAAATATTATCTATACAAAGAATGCTAATGGTCAATTTGTAGAGTTAAAAGACAAAAGTAAAGCCCTGAATACCTGCTTGTAAGTAAAGAGGAGGTAACTTAAGTTGAAATGTTTTAAGACCCTCTTACCATTGGAGGGTTAAGATATTAATGTTAGATTTTGTAAGTATGCAAGTAAAATTTCAAAAATAACCACCTAAGGGGCCCGGGTGGCTCAGCTGTTAACTGGCTGTTTTCAGTCAGGTCATGATCCTGGGGTCCTGGGATCAAGCCCCGCGTCAGGCTCCCTGCTCCACAGGATGTCTGCTTCTCCCCCTCTCACTCCCCCTGCCTGTGTTTCCTCTCCCACTGTGTCACTCTCTCTGTCAAATAAATAAATAAAATCTTAAAAAAAAAAAAAGTAACCACCAAAAGAACAGAACTAGAGTGCCAACTTTCAAACTAATAATGGAGATAAAACAAAAAAGAACAATAAAATACTCAACCCCTAAAGGGAAGAAAAAAGGCACAAAGCTTGTAAAAAAATGCAGTGCAAACTGGATGAAAGAAATAAGACCAGCTCTGTCAGGGTGCCTGGGTGGCTCAGTCGGTTAAGTATCCAACTCTTGATTTCGGTTCAGGTCATGATCTCAGGGTTGTGAGATGGAGCCCTGTGTCAGACTGCACACTCAGAGCCAAGTCTGCTTGTCCCTCTCCCTCTGCTCCTCTCCCCCCAGCCCTCTGCTCTCTCTTAAATAAATAAGTAAATAAAATCGTTTTAAAAGAGACCAGCTCTGTTAATAATCATATAAAAATAAGTGGACTAAGCTTGTTTAGTTATTTATTTATTTAACTCACTCAGTTAAAGTTAAAAGAAATTGTCATAGTTAAAAGACAAAGTTAAAAGGAATTACAATAAAAGAATAGTTAAACAAAACAAAACAAAACAAAAAACTACCCTATAATGTAAGAGCATCTAAAACAGGAACTTGAAAATTTCAAATTAAGTTGATTGAAACTATGTATTGGGCAAATGTCACCCAAGAGAAAGTCAGAGAAGCTAGATTAGTATCAGGTAAAATTAAGTTTCTCCATACATCTGAGCTACTAAGAAGCTAGCTGACAGAGCTAAAAGTCAGAGGAGGTTTTACTAAGAGACACCCTGTTCAAGCATCATTCAACAGAACTTTCTACAGTGATGAAAATCCTCTATATCTATACTATTCAAGATAGCCACTAGTCACAAGTAGCTACTGAATACCTGAAATGTGGCTGACACAACTTAAGAGATGAATTTATAATTTTAATTAATTTAAAACTTAGGAGTGACATGTGGCTAGTGCTACTTTATTAGGAAGCACAAACTTAGAGATTAGTGCAATCCTCTCATATTAGGAAGGCCTAGAAAAAAGAAAAGGATACCTAAAAACTACATAGTAAGCCACAACCAAAATTTAGGTCTCCTGATTACTAATTAATATGTTTAAACTGATCCAACATGTGCGTAGCTGCCCTACTGCATTATGCCTAAGAGTAAGCCTATAGGTATAGTCTGAAACAATTCACCTGGAAAGGACCTGCAGTTCCACCGGGGAAAAGACATCTCAAAGTCAGTGCAACAAGCCCCTCCTCCAGAAGATTAGCAAGAACATATGGCTAAGATCAACTTTAGCAACCACACAGAACTGCAAAACTCCAGCATGAAAGGAAAATAGTATTTTATACATATAAATTTATATCTCGGTTCCCCCCCCCACGATTCTTTAGTCTTTCAATTTTAACTTTTGGGTTCTCTTTCCTTTTTCAACCAATATCTTATTTTATCAACTCTTTTTAAAAATATTTATTAATTTTCATTTTTGGACTTAAAGTCTATCCTTTCATTGTATTTCGTTTTATTTTTGTATATATAGAAGTTTTTCTTCCTTTACAATTTTGGGATGTAGTTTCTTCCAACAAACAGACCAAAAATACACTCAGGATATAGTGTATTGCTCTGTTCTGTTCATCTGTCTGTTTCTATTCCTTTTTTTTAATATTTTGTCTTTCAATTTTCATTTTTACAGTTATATTCTATTCTTCCACTATATTTAATTTTATGTTTATACATACATAAGTTTTTCTTTCTTTAAAATTTTGGGATCTAGTTCTCTAACAAAAAGACCAAAATACACACAGGATCCAGTGTATTGCTCTGTTCTGTTCATCTGTCTGATTATAGTCTCTTTTTATCTTTTATTTATTTTTTTCGATTTTGTATCTCTTCTGATTTGTTTGGTGTATACTTCTCTAGGGTTGTTGTTGCCATTTTAGTATTTTGTTTTCTTGTTCATCTATTCTACTCTGAACAGGATGACAAGATGGAAAAACTTACCTCAAAAAAGAGAACAAGAGGCAGTACTGACTGCTAGGGACCTAATCAGTATGGACATTAGTAAGATGTCAGAACTAGAGTTCAGAATGACGATTATAAAGATACTAGTTGGGCTTGGGGCGACTGGGTGGCTCAGTGGGTTAAAGCCTCTGCCTTCGGCTCAGGTCATGGTCCCACAGTCCTGGGATCGAGACCCGCATCGGGCTCTCTGCTCAGCAGAGAGCCTGCTTCCTCCTCTCTCTCTGCCTGCCTCTCTGCCTACTTGTGATCTCTGTCTTTCTGTCAAATAAGTAAATAATCTTTAAAAAAAAAAGTCAAGGGGCGCCTGGGTGGCTCAGTGGGTTGGGCCGCTGCCTTCGGCTCAGGTCATGATCTCAGGGTCCTGGGATCGAGTCCCGCATCAGGCTCTCTGCTCAGCGGGGAGCCTGCTTCCCTCTCTCTCTCTCTCTGCCTGCCTCTCTGTCTACTGTGATCTCTCTCTGTCAAATAAATAAATAAAATCTTTAAAAAAAAAAAGACAAAATCAAAAAGGCTTTTAATGAGATGCAATAAAAAAATGGAAGTTCTAACTACTAGGATATATGAGGCAGAAGAGAGAATTAGTGATATAGTAGACCAAATGATGGAGAGTAAAGAAGCTGAGAGAGAGATAAACAATTACTGGATCCTGAAGGGAGAATCTGTGAGATAAGTGATACTATAAAGCTAAAAAATATTAGAATTGGGATCCTAGAATAGGAAAGAGAGAGGGGGGCATACTGGAGCTACTTATAGCAGAGAACTTCCCTAATCTGCGGCAGGAAACAGGCATGCAAGTCCAGGAGGCACAGAGAACCCCCCTCAAAAAAAAAAAGGTCAACACCCTAACATATAATAGTGAGATTTGCAAATCTCAGAGACAAAGAGAAAATCCTGAAAGCAGCTAGGGACAAGAGGTCCAAACCTACAAGGGTAGAAACATTCAATCAGCAGTAGGCCAAACCACAGAGACCTGGCAGACCAGGAAGGACTGGCAGGATATATTCAGGATGCTGAATGAGAAAAATATGAGCAAAGCATACTTTATCCAGTAGTGATGTCGTTCAAAATAGAAGGAGAGATAAAAAGCTTCCAGGACAAACAGAAACTAAAAGAATTTGTGATCACTAAACCAGCCCTGCAAGAAATATTAAAAGGGATCCCTTAAGTGAAGAGAGAGCCCAAAAGTAACACAGACCAGAAAAGAACAGAAACAATCTACAGTAACAGGTATACTTTGTATTACTTTACAGGTAATATAATGGCATTAAATTCATATCTTTCAATAGTTACTCTGAATGTAAATGGGCTAAATGCCCCGATCAAAAGACACAGGGTATCAGATTGGATAAAAAAGAAGGACCCACTGATATGCTGTATGCAAGAGACTCATTTTTAGACCCAAAGACACCTCCAGATTTAAAATGAGGGGGTGGAAACCATTTATCATGCTAATGGACCTCAAAAGAAAGCTGAGGTAGCAATCCTCATGTCAGACAAACTAGATTTTAAACCAAAAACTGTAGTAAGAGATGTAGAGGGACACTATATCATACTTAAAAGGTCTATCCAACAAGAAGATCTAACAATTTTAAATAGTTATGCCCTCAACGTGGGAGCAGCTAATTATAAACACCAATTAATAACCAAAATAAAGAAACACACTGATAATAATACATTAATAGTAGGGGACTTCAACACCCCATTCACAGCAATGGCCAAATCATCTAAGCAGAAGATCAACCAGGAAACAAGGGCTTTGAATGACACACTGGACCAGATGGACTTCACAGATATATTCAGGACATTCCGTCCTAAAACAACAAAATACTCATTCTTCTCAAGTGCACATAGAACATTCTCCAGAATAGATCACATACTGGGTCACAAACCAGGTCTCAATTGATATCAAAAGATTGAGATTATTCTCTGCATATTTTCAGATTACAGTGCTCTGAAACTTGAACTCAATCACAGGAGGAAATTTGGAAGGAACTCAAACACTTGGAGGTTAAAGAGGATCCTGCTAAAGAATGAATAGGTGAATGAGGAAATGAAAGAATTTTTAAAATTTGAGGAAAGTAATGAGAATGAAAACACATTGGTTCAAAACCTCTGGCAAAGGCAGTGCTAAGAGGGAAGTACATTGCAATACAAGACTGTCTCAAAAAATTAGAAAAATCCCAAAAACACAAGCTAACTTTACACCTAAAGGACCTGGAGAAAGAACAGCAAATAAAGCCTAAACCCAGCAGAAGAGAAATAATAAAGATTAAAGCAGAAATCAATAAAATAGAAACCAAAGAACAGCAGAACAGATCAACAAAACTAAGAGCTGGTTCTTTGAAAGAATTAATAAGGTCAATAAACCTCTTTCAAAAAGAAAAGAGAAAGGACCCAAATAAATAAAATCATGAATGAAAGAGGAGAGATCACAACCAACACTGAAGAAATACAATCAATTATAAGAACATATTATGAGCAACTATATGCCAACAAATTAGGCAATCTGGTCTTTGGTAGTTTACACTTACCAAAACTGAACCAGGAACAAATAGCAAACCTGAACAGACCCATAACCAGCAAGGAAATTGAAGCAGTAATAAAAAATCTCCCAACAAACAAGAGTCCAGGACTAGATGGCTTTTCAGGGGAATTCTACCAAACACTTAAATAAGAATCAATACCTATTCTTCTGAAGCTGTTTCAGAAAATAGAAATGGAAGGAAAACTTCCAAACTCTTTCTATGAGGCCAGGATTACCTTGATCCTAAAACCAGAGACCCCACCAAAAAGGAGAATTACGGATCCCTGATGAACATGGATGCCAAAATTCTCACCAAGATATCAGCCAGTAGGACCCAACAGTACATTTTTTAAAAATGTTTTATTTATTTATCTGACACAGAGAGAGAGAGCGCGCGCACACAGGAAAGGGAGCAGCAGAGGAAGAAGCAGGCTCTCCACTGAGCAGAGAGCCTAAAGCGGGGGCTTAGTCCTGGCCTGAGCCAAAGGCAGATGCTTAACCAACTAAGCCACCTAGGCACCCCAGGATCCAAGAATACATTAAAAGGATTATTCACCACAACCAAGTGGGATTTACTCCTGGGCTGCAAGGGTGGTTCAACATCTGCAAATCAAGCAATGTGATACGCTACATAAATAGAGGACAAGAACCATATATCCTCTCAACAGATGCAGAAAACACATTTAACAAAGTATAGCAGGCTTTCTAGATTAAAATTCTTCACAGAATAAGGTTGAGGGATAAAATATCATAGAAGCCATATGAAAAGCCCACAGTGAATATCATTCTCAATGGGGAAAAATTGAGAGCTATTTCCCTAAGGTCAGGAACACAACATGGATGTCTACTCTCACCACTGTTGTTCAACATAGTACTAGAAGTCCTAGGCTCAGCAATCAGACAACAAAAAGAAATAAAAGGCATCTGAACTGGCAAAGAAACCAAACTCTCACTCTTTGTAGATGACATGATACTCTGTGGAAAACCCCAAAAAGACTCCACCCCAAAATTGCTAGAACTCTTACAGGAATTTGGCAAAGTGGCAGGATATAAAATCAATGTGCAGAAATCAGCTACATTTCGGGGCGCCTGGGTGGCTCAGTGGGTTAAAGCCTCTGCCTTCTCAGGTCATGATCTCAGGGTCCTGGGATCGAGTCCCGAGTCGGGATCTCTGCTCAGCGGGGAGACTGCTTCCCTTCCCCTCTCACTGCCTGCCTCTCTGCCTACTTGTGATCTGGAAGCCTGCTTCCCTTCCCCTCTCGCTGCCTGCCTCTCAGCCTACTTGTTATCTATCTGTCAAATAAATAAATAAAATCTTTAAAAAAAAAATCAGCTGCATTTCTATACATTAGCAATGAGACAGAAAAAAGAGAAATTAAGAAGTGAATCTGCACCAACTGCACCAAAAACCGTAAGATACTTAGGAATAAACCTAACCAAAGAGGGAAAGGATCTGTACTCAGAAAACTAGAGAACACTCATGAAAGATATTGAGGAAGACAAAAAGAAATGTTAAAATGTTTCAAGCTCACAGATTGGAAGAACATTCTTTGTTCTTTGTTCACTGGAAGAAAATATTGTTAAAATGTCTATGCTACGTAGAGCAATCTATACATTCAATGCAATCCCTATCAAAATATTATCAACTTTTTCCATAACTGGAACAAATAATCCTAAACTTTGTAGGAACCAGAAAAGACCCCAAATAGCCAAAGGAAGGTTGAAAAAGAAAACCAAAGCTGGTGGCATCACAATTCTGGACTTCAAGCTCTACTACAGAGCTGTAAGCATCGAAACAGTATGGTACTGGCACAAAAACACACATAGACCCATGAAACAGAACAGAGAACCCAGAGATGGACTCTCAACTCTACGGTCAACTAATCTTTGACAAAGTAGGAAAGAAAATTCAATGGAAAAAGACAGTCTCTTCAACAAATGGTGTTGGAAAATTGGACAGCCACTTGCAAAAGAATGAAACTGCACCATTTTCTTATACCACACACAAAAATAGATTCAAAATGGATGAAAGACCTAAATGTGAGACAGGAATCCATCAAAATCCTTGAGTAGAACACAGGCGGCAACCTCTTCAACCTTGGCCACAGCAACTTCTTGCTGGACACATCTCCAAAGGAAAGGGGAAACAAAGGCAAAAATGAACTACTGGGACTTCATCAAGATAAAAAGCTTTTTGCACAGCAAAGGACGCAGTTGACAAAATCAAAAGACAACTGACAGAATGGGAGCAGATATTTGCAAATGACATATCAGATAAAGAGCTAGTATCCAAAATCAATAAAGAATTTATCAAACTAAACACCCAAAGAATAAATAATCTAATCAAGAAATGGGCAGAAGACATGAACAGACATTTCTGCAAAGAAGACATCCAAATGACCAACATGAAAAAATACTCCATATCACTAGGCATCAGGGAAATACAAATCAAAATCACAATGAGATACCACCTCACACCAGTCAGAATGGCTAAAATTAACAGCTCCGGAAACTAAAGGGGAACCCTCTTACACTGTTGGTGGGAATGCTAACTGGTGCAGCCACTCTGGAAAACAGTATGGAGGTTCCTCAAAAAGTCAAAAATAGAGCTACTCTACAACCAAGCAATTGCACTATTGGGTATTTACCCTAAATATATAAATATAGTGATCCAAAGGGGCACCTGTGCCCAATGTTTATAGTAGCAATGTCCAACTACAGAAAGAGCCTAGATGTCCATCAACAGATGAATGGATAAAGATGTGGTATATATATATACAATGGAATACTCTGCAGCCATCAAAAAAACCAAAATCTTAACTTTTGCAACAACATGGATAGAACTACAGGGTAATATAGTAAGTGAAAGTAGTCAAGCAGAGAAAGACAATTATCATATGATCTCGCTAATATGAGGAATTTGAGAGTCAGGGCAGGGGGTAGGGAAGGAAAAAGTGAAACAAGATGGGATTGGGAGGGAGACAAACCATTAAGAGACTCTTACTCTCATGAAACAGACTGAGGGTTGCTGGGGGGGTGGGAGGGTAGGGATAGGGTGGTTGGGTGATGGAGATTGGGGAGGGTATGTACTATGGTGAATGCTGTGAAGTGTGTAAACCTGGCAATTCACAGACCTGTATCCCTGGGGCTAATAATACATTATATGTTAATAAAAAATAAAAAATTTTTTAAAAAAGAAGATGTGGTGTATCTATCTATGTACACACACAATGGAATACTACTCAGCCATCAAAAAATGAAATCTTGGGGGGCGCCTGGGTGGCTCAGTGGTTAAAGCCTCTGCTTTCGACTCAGGTCATGATCCCAGGGTCCTGGGATCGAGCCCCACATTGGGCTCTCTGCTCAGCAGGAAGCCTGCTTCCCTTCCTCTCTCTCTGCCTGCCTCTCTGCCTACTTGTGATATGTGTCTGTCAAATAAATAAATAAAATCTTAAAAAAAAAAAAATGAAATCTTGGGACGCCTGGGTGGCTCAGTTGGTTAAGCAGCTGCCTTCGGCTCAGGTCATGATCCCAGCATCCTGGGATTGAGTCCCATATCGGGCTCCTTGCTCAGCGGGGAGCCTGCTTCTCCCTCTGCCTCTGCCTGCCACTCTGTCTGCCTGTGCTCACTCTCTCTCTCTCTCTCTGACAAATTAAAAAAAAAAATCTTGCCATTTGCAATGACATGGAAGGAACTGGAGAGTATTATGCTCAGCAAAATAAATCAATCAGAGAAAGACATTTATCATATGATCTCACTCATATGTGGAATTTTTTTTTTAATTTATTTATTTGTCAGAGAGAGAGAGAGCGAGCTAGCACAGGCAGACAGAGTGGCAGGAAGAGGCAGAGGGAGAAGCAGGCTCCCTGCTGAGCAAGGAGCCCGACTCGGGACTCGATCCCAGGATGCCGGGATCATGACCTGAGCCGAAGGCAGCCCCTCAACCCACTGAGCCACCCAAGCATCCCTCATATGTGGAATTTAAGAAACAAAACAGAGGATCATAGGGGAAGAGAAGAAAAAATAAAACAAGACGAGAGGGAGACAAATCATAAAAGACTCTTAATCATAGGAAACAAACTGAGGGTTGCTGGTTGGGAGAGGGGTCAGGAGGGTGGGATAACTAGGTAATGGACATTAAGGAGGGCATGTAAGGTAATGAGCACTGGGTATTATATAAGACTGATGAATCACTGAACTCTACCTCTGAAACTAATAATACATATTTTAATTAATCAAATATAAATAATAATAATTTTTTAAGTACATGGAATTTTTCATAATAGCAGTAATCACCACTATCATTTTTTGAATGTTTACTTTGTGATAATCACAATAATACAATGATAACAACAATAATATTAATAATGACTAACATTCATACAGCATTCATTATATGCCAGGTACTGTTTTCTATGCTTTTACATATATTATCTTACCTTCACAATAAATTTATGAGGTAGAAACTCTAATTATCCCCATTTTACAGATATGGAAGCTGAAGTTAAACAGCTTGCCCAAGCTTACACTGCCAATAAATGGCAGAGCTAGGATTAGAACCTAGGTAATACAGTTCTAGAGTCTGTACTTTAACCACACACTAGTATACTACTGCCTCTTTAGCAAAGGTTAAATGAACAAATGAATGAATATGGCCTCACCAACAAAAAATGAAAACACCAGCTTCAGATCTAGAAAACCAGGTGCTTTTGTTTTCCTTTCAAAATAACTTGAAGGGGTAGAGTATTAACCTTGTTACTAAAATCATCTACTTCGGTAGCCTGGGTGGCTCAGTCAGTTAAGCGCCTGCTTTCAGCCCAGGTCATAATCCCAGGATCCAGGGACTGAGTCCCGCATGAGACTACTTGCTTATAGGGGGCCTGTTCCTGCCTGCCGCTCCCTCAGCTTGTGCTCTCTCTCTCTCCCTGTCAAATAAATAAGTAAAATCTTAAAAAAAAAAAAATCATCTACTTTCCTGACACCACCCACCCATGCATACACACATGCCAACGTGGAGCACTGGAAGACAGTCCAATTTCCTCAAGTGTCACATGAACAGCCACTTACTTTTACTATCTGCAAAGCTAAATGCTCCCACATCCAGTTGCCCTTCCCCTAAAACATTAATTTCCGAGGGAGGGGGAGAGGAAGGGAGGGAGGGAGGGAGAGGAAAGGGACCACTTCTAAACACAGCTTTTACATCAGAGTTCCCAAGTCCTTCATCTTAAAATTGTTTTCATGAATGTAAGTTAAAGACATCAGAAAAGTATTACCCACCCCTTCCCAGGCTGACGAAACAAAAGGTCAAATGCCAGAGCTGGCAGCCAAGCCTCTAAAACAAGCAACACTGTACCTGAGAGGTAGAATAACACAATGGCTAAGAAAGGAGAGTCCCTCTGCAGTGGAGCAGACCTGGGCTGGAAGCCTAGTTCCATCCTCTATTTTCACAAATGCAAAATATGACTAACAAATTATCCCATAGGGTTATTGTGACTGTGCACAGTGTGGAAGGTAAATACTTCTCATGTACCAAATTTTTATTCCAGAGACTTAACAAATTCCTCCATCTCTGTTTCAGGCTGGAGAGCACATGAACGGCCCCCATTAACAGCCTTCTCATTTCTCCTGTGAAGTCTTCAAAGGAGTTTCTGCAGTCAGAAGCAGGAATGTTGTACTGGTTAAAAGCACAACCTCTGGGATTTCTATCCCAGAGAGTCCATTTACTGGCTGTGTGATACCCCCCCTTACCCCATTTTAGGTTCTTCATCTGTGAAATGAGGATGATAAGAAAAAGTATTACCCATCTTAGAGGGTTATCATGAGGACTAAACCAGTCAAAACATGAAAAATGCACAGTACAGTGCCTGGAATGTACAGAATGTGAATGTACAGTGAATTTAGTGAATGTACAGAAATTACAACTCCCCCATTGGTGACATATTCCAAATTTTTATGACACAGAGAACAACAAAATTATAGTTGACCCTTAACAGCATGGGTTTGAACTGCATGAATCTACTTATACAAGGATTTTTTTTTTTTTTTACAGTACGGTACTATAAATATATTTTCTCTTCCTTACGATTTTCTTAATTTTCTTTTCTCTAGGTACTTTATTATATAAAAACAATATAATATATAAAACATAAAAATATGTGTTAATTGATTATGTTATTGGTAAGGCTTCTGGTCAACAGAAAGCTATCAGTAAAGTTTTGGAGGAGTTATATGCTGATTGAATATGGGGTGTGGGGGGATCAGCACCCCTAACCCCTGTGTTGCTCAAGAGTCAACTGTATTTGAGAACATTATGTTAGAGCTGGAAGGACTCTTTGGAATTATATATAGTTCAATACTCTCATTCAGTAAAGAGTTCCCAGGGAAGACCAGAGCTGGCTACCTGGTCTGACCAGCATTAAAAAGCAGGCCTCCTGATTCCCATCCAGTGCTCACAGCACACCACCATACTTCCTGTTCTTAATTAAAAAGTAGGGTCTTTTAGTCTCTCCTCTCTGCAAACCAACAGGCCATCTTCTGGAAACATTTGGGAAGAAATCTTAACTATCAAGATTTTCAGAAACCCTGCTTCAGCTAACACATTTTGGGGAGGTGGGGTAGGTGGGCTATAATTTATTTCCAAAGAATCCATACCAAAAGACACAAAAACCCAAAAGTGTGAAAAATTAATTCCTTTCAGAACAAATAAACACTCTCCCTTGGGAGGGCATAATAATACTAACTAAATACTTTCTAAGTTTGTAACATGATATGAAGTGCCTATCATTTTTTTCACTGAATCCTCACAACACAGCCCTCCTGCCTCAAGTTACCCCCCACCCCCAACCTCCTACAATTACCCGGTATTCCCCTGCTCCCAGTACATACACAGTCTACGCAATTGCTTGCTTACTTGTCTGACAATCTGCAGACTATAAGCTGAAAAAACACAGGGATCTCAATGATCAGGTACCATTCATTTCTTCTTCTGACAACTCTTCCTGAGCATGAATGAGACACAAATGGTCCCAGCTTACTGTGGCAGACTATACTTGCAATATCTCTCACTCCACGTGCTTTTTCTTACAAAGTTACCTCAACATTCCTTCCATGGGGGTCCTTCCTCTTGAACATGCCCTTACAGTAGAAGCGATGCTATGTGACTTTGTAAGGCTAGATGACAAAAATGCAACGCATTTCCTCTTTGTTCTCTTGGGACGGGCATTCTCGGAATCCAGCTGTCATACCATGAGGAAGCCCACGCCTAACCCCTGAAGAAAGACCACAGGGAGAAGTAACCTGCTCAGCTGAGGCCCCAGACACAGAACCAAGGGACATACCTTTCCCACCATGCCTTGTTTGAATTCCTGGCCCACAGAATCATGAGCACAATAAAATAATTTCTTTATATCACTAAATTTGGGTGTAGTTTATTATGCAGCAATGGCAATTGGAACAACCACACATGACTTAATGTCTAGCAAGGAATAAAGATACTAAATAGGTGACTCCAAGATATTGCCTACACCTAACAGTAATAAATTATTTGCTGAGTATCCGAGGTAGTTATTATTATGCCCATTTTGCAGATGAAGAACCGAGCTTTGAAAGGTTAAGCAACTTGTCCTAAGCCTCTCACATGGTCAATAGCAGAATGAAATAAAACTCAAATCTACACTCACATTCCTAACACCATATTCTGTCTACCTTGGTACTTACAATTTTGTGCTAAATATACAGTAATCTGTTTTAAAATGGGATTGATTGTCAGTATTGAAAACATTCTGGCCCAGGAGAATTCACCAAGCAGTTTCATCACTGAGATGGAAACCTACATATCACCTTCTCAGAGAAGCCTTCTTTGGCTTATAGCTCATGTAATGCTGGCTCCCTTAACCTCCCCAGCCATCCTACTCCATCACAGTTTCATTTTCTTCATGGCACTTATCCCTAGCGGAAATTACCTTGCTTCTTAATTTGTTCTTGTTCATGTGTTCACTCTCTGTATCTCTCACTTGAATATAAACTTTGTGAGAACAGGAACCTTATCCGTCCTGTCCACTGTTATATCCCTAGTGCCTAGGGCAGTGCCTGGAATACAGCAGGGGTTCAAAAATTCATTATTTGCTGGAGTGACCGTATTCAGGCACACTGAATGTCCACCCCATTCATCACCTACCAATAAAAATGCAAATAGGGAGGATATAGAAGAATTAAAAACAGCAGGACTGCATCAGAATCTTTCCATCCAGTAAGGTCCATACTTTCCATCCAGTAAGGTCCATACAAAAAGGAAGGAGAGGGGAATCCATGCTACCACTCTTCCACTTAGCAAAAGCACAAACCCCGACCTTCAAAGAAGATGTAGGAAAGGGGATGGAGTAGGGGGTCACACCTCCCATCCCCCATTCATAACCACTGTTCCCTACCTCCTCAAAAAAATAGTTTCTTCAAATACATTGATTGAAGCACACCAAGGACAATTGTTAGTTACCCTCTAACATCAGAACTTCTACCCTTCTTCTGGCCTTTCTTTATATACCAGTCACACCTTCCTGGAATGTAAGTCCTAGTCTCCCCAAGACATGTACAGAGGAGGCAATAACCCAACTCTTCAGGGAAGAAGTAAGTGTGGGGATCTCAGAGCCAAGGAAAGATCTCTGTATATGCAGGTGTCCAGAGGCCCTATTTCTTCCAGAAGAAATGACTGAATGTTCCTGAGGACTTACCAAGTACTAGGGACGTATGCTGGACTCTTAAACATGCTTTCCCTAATTGAAGGGTCATTCCTTACTCCCAACCCAAGAATTTAAGGAGGCCTCCAGCACAACTCCCTCATCTCAACATTCCCCAGACCCGCTATTCCCTACCCTCAAGAAATCCTCAAATCTAGGAGCGGTTAGGGAGGATAGAAAGAAACCTGGAGTGGCCGAAGAGATAGAACGGGAGGAGAATCGTGTTAGCACAAGAGGGTTATACTGGGCTGGGCCCAGTATGAGTAAAGATTAAGATAAGAAGTTGGTCTGACCCTTTCCAAGCCCAATATGTCCATCAGAAGAGGTGACGAGAAGCAGGAAACTGAAGCCCAGCAAACAGGTGGCCCCGAGATGAGACCGCAGCTCCATGGAAGTAGATGCGCGGGACCACTGGGCTGAGCAGACGGAAGACGACCAGAGTGCTAGCAGAAGGTCCGCGCTGTTCCCCAAGTGCGGCTCAGCCCAACCCCTCGCGTTCCCAGATTCTCCACCCTCCCCGCGCCTCCGTAACCCTGGAGGAAGTGATGTTAGACGCATGTGGGTGGTGCCTCCGGGGCCGGGTTTGAGATGGAGTAAGTTTAAAGGTGCAGATCACGTAGAAGGGTGTGGGAGGTGCTCTCCAGCGCGAGCTGCTTCCCCTCGATTCTGGGTGTTCGGTCGGAAGACCGGGAGGGGAAAGGTGGAGGAGATAGCGAGGATGGGGTGTGGGGAGAGGGCTCGTGAGAACCGTTGCGGGTTGCGTCGGCCTGCAAGCGAGCCCCTCCCCCCAAGAACCGCTGCAGTTAATATTCACAGAGCTAATCATTGATCGGTGAAGTCGGCAGTTCCCAACAGTGGGCGCGTTGCCATTGGCCTCCCCTTTCTTGCTCTGCAAACAAACAAACAAAAAAAAAGGACTAGACAACCGGATTTCATTCTTAAGTTCCTGCCCGGGCCATGAGACCTGGCAAACCTGTTCTGCAGTGCATGGTCTTGAGCCTTGACAAGAATGCCCTCTTCCTGCTGGAGAAGCAGCGCTGGACTTATTTTTCCTTGCAGCCGCAGTTCTTCCACTCAGGGATGGTGCAGCCAACTGATGCAAGCTCCGAGAAAACTAAACTTCGGATCTCTTATTGCAAAACTGACCTAGCTCTTCGGGGAACCAGGACAAAAGTCACTGCAGGCATTTAAAGCGTAAAGCTTTTCTGGTTAGATCTACTTGTCTAGTTGTTTTTAAACTTTCTGGGTTATTTCTTTCTCAGTTTTTGGTTTGGTTTTTTGTTTTTTTTTTAAAACAACAAACAGGTCAAAATTTCCCGTCTCGCTCAGTGACTGGCTGAGTCTCCATACTAATGAGTCCGCACTAGTTGAGTCCGACAGTGCGGAGTTAATGCTCAGTGAAAGATACGTGACAAAAGTACACACCTCTTTTTTATTAGGATCCCTACAAATTTGTAAGGACACAATGGAATTCTCAGGAGACTGCAAGCTCCAGAATGCAGTGCGGCCACCTGCACCTGCCGCATTTCTATTGGGAGGCGCAGAGCAGCCTGGGTTTTGTAGTTCGTAAATGCTTTCCCCGGGATAGGCTGCTCCTGTGAGAGAGAGAGAGAGGCGGAGCTGCTTGTGTCACGTGGGCCCTGCTCCCGCCGCCACTGTTGCCGTCGTCTTTCTCTGTCTCGACTGAGGTAGCCATCTTGCTCTTGCCGCGTGCTGTTGTTGGAGGACCCTCCCTGCTTCAGGTGAGACCCCCGGCGGTCCCGCCACTCCACGGCCATAGGCCGCTGCGCACGGTCTCCCCCCGCCCTCTTCTTCCGACACCCGCCAACCACTCGGGCTGCCACTTCCGCCGTGGCGCGCCGAGTGGGGGCGGAGGCGGCTGGTTTGGCTTGTCGGTTACCGGCGGCGCAGCTGGGGGTCGGCACCTGAGGGAAGGTCCCCAGCACTACCGCTCCCTGTGGGGGCTCGCGCTGTTGCCGCCCAGATTCAGTCCCAGGAGGCGGGTGGTCCCCCGCCTCTCTCCTGTTACTTTTTTTTATTCACAACAACAATGCTGTGACAACAGCCCATCTGTTGTCGTCTCCTTTGATCCTCCCACTCTACAGATAGGGAAACTGAGGTTAGCAGTCCCCGGCCCCGAAGCGCTTAGGACTGAATTCCGTTGCAGCTCTCTTCACCTCGTAATGGCAGTATTTGTTTACAGTTCTGCTTCCCTCGCTGAGAAATTGCCGTGACCAACTCAATAGCCCCATCACACTGCCTGAAGCATAGTAGGCTGTCAGGAAATTGACCGACGGGCACCCTCTTACACAGCTAGTGAATGGCGGTTTCAACTTCCGTTCCCACGTTCTTTCACTTACACCATAGCTGTCCCCTCGGGAGTGGTAACAATAGTTACCAGTTTTTGAGTACCGTGAGGCATACCCTGTGCTCGATAACTTAACCTTTAATCCTTAAAACAACCCTATGAGTTGTGTGGTGTTAAACCTTTTCTAATATAGAAGGAACACAAGTTCAGAAAGTAAAATACCTTTCCGAAGTCCTAAGTGATAGAACCTTGATCCTTTTGATTCCAAAATTTGTGCCTCTCTTAGAGATACCCCACATAATAAAAAGTTAGGACTAAAGGTTAAAGCTATTTTATCCGGGTGTAAACATGATATGTAAACATGGTGAAAGTGCCTACCATAATGCTTAGAACTTAGGTACTCAATAAATACTGATTATAATCTCATTATTTACACCTTTCTTGAGTCCTTGAGTAAAGGATTAAACAATCCTAGGGTCCCCAAGGAAGAATTCAGTGATTTATGTTCTTAGGAAGTTACTTCTGCCTTTAGGGTCTAGGAAGTGACTTCTCCCTTTTGGACCCTCATTTCCAAATCTGTTAAATTAGGAGAGAGGTGAACTATTTTATTTGTTTACAATTTATTTCTACCCTACTGTTGATTGCAGGTATTTGAGATGGCCTCACATACAAAACAAAAATAATGGGTATAATGAAGTAAAGGTTGATTGAGGAATAGGGAATTAAATCCAGTGATCTTTGAGATCTAGTTTAGATTCTGAGCTTGGCATCTCATCTCTCATAGACTGAGTCCAATCCTCTTTACTACTTCAACTCCATGCACCCCAACATGCTAGTGGACAAAGGACCACCTTTCTCCCTCCCCCCTCCCCCTTGAGTTTACAACTTCCCTAAAATGGTTTTTCTCTGAGATAAGTTTTGGGAACAAGTTTTCTGTTGTACTGATTACATAGAATGGAATCTGTTCTTTCATCTACATATTGATATTGAGTTAATTTTGGTTTTGCTTTTGTTTCAAACAAGTCAAGGCTCTTCATCTTGACTTCAGTCTCTCTTGTCTTCCATCTCTTCTCTTGGGGATTGGTACTTCAAAATGCAGAAGAGTCTCAGAAGATTTACCGTGTCTAGTTCTAATATTTTTACTTAGCCCTTTTGTAAAAAAAATTTTAGATTCATTGTTAGTTCACTGTACTTTTGGGGCCACGTTTCTTTGGG
The DNA here is from genome assembly GCA_004024625.1 of Mellivora capensis. NCBI lineage: Eukaryota > Metazoa > Chordata > Mammalia > Carnivora > Mustelidae > Mellivora > Mellivora capensis. The sequence continues at coordinate 104,308 of PISX010002802.1, read as the reverse complement.
GAAAGTGAATATTTGTCCTTTTCTGTGGATATTGAGTATAGTCATTGGAATTTGCATCAGCAATTTTAAGTCTATGGCTGAGTTGAGATTGTCACACACCTAAGCCTTCTGGTTTTGTATTCCTCCTGTAAAGGAGTTTTTAGCTGCTGAGCATTGTGATACAGCGATGGGCAAAGATTGAGGAGTCATAAATTCTGAATGTTATTAGGGAATTGGACTTTATTTAGCCTTGAAGCATATATATATACAGGTTACTGCTAAAGTCCAGTGTCAGAATACAGAATAGTTAGTGCTTATATAATCTTCGATTCCCTTTCATCTCTGAAAGACATTATCTTTGTCATGTGAATGATAATTATAAAGCAGTTAGAGAATTGGCCGTAAAAGTTTTGATTCCCCCTCTCAAATCTTAGTAATAATCTGTTGGTCCACAGAACAAGTAAAACAAGATTTTTAACCTTGGCTTTTTTTTAATTGTTATTATTAAAGATTTTTATTTATTTGAGAGAGAGAGGGAGAGAGAGCATGAGCAAGGGAGAAGCAGACTCCACACTAAGGAGGGATCCTGAAGCGGGGCTTAATCCAGGGACTTGGGGATCATGACCTGAGCCAAAGGCAGACAATTAACCAGCTGAGTCACCCAGATGCCCCTTAACCTTGGCTTGTATTTGTTTATATAGTGTGGAAAGTTACAACCCATTATGAATTTAAGAACTATTTTCTTTAGTAGGAATATCACTGATCAGATTAGGATTTATGACTTTACAATTTTCTTAGAATTTTCAAAATCAAAATTAGTCTTAAAAAGCTTATATTTAAGAATTTCCTCTCCCCTAAACACACAAAGATTTAGAATTAATGTAGCAGAGATGTTTTTATCAAATTGTGCAGTGAAGCATTTTACTGTGTATGCAGGAATATCTTGACAAGTGTGACATACTATATCAGTGCAAAATATTGAATGAACTCTGTGCAAAGGGCTGCTAAAGTGCTGAATGTCTGAAAAATCTGGCTCTCTTTTCCTGTTATTAACATACCATCTGACCTTGAATAAAAGATATGACTACCTCATATCTTGACAGCTAGGCGGCCTATTGTTGAATTTCTTCTTTGTCCAGGTTTCTTTTGGGGGGGGGTCTGTTTATGGTTAAAAGGTTATATATGGTTCATTTATGATTTGGGAGGAAAAAGTCTGCTTAAAGGTTGTGCTAATAACATTTGGTAACTGCTCTGCTGTAAAAATCTCTGGGGGATAAAACTGGCTTGTCTAGAGATTTTATAATTGGGTAGGTTTTACTGAATGCCAACGAAATGAATTTTGATGTGGGTTTTTTTTTTTTAAGATTGTATTCATTATTTCAGAGAGAGCGCGCGCGCATGAGTAGGGGGGAGGGCAGAGGGAGAGGGAAAAGCAGGTTTCCCGCTGTGCAGGTAGCCTGACCTGCGGGCCTCCATCCCAGGACCCTGGGATCATGACCTGAGCTGAAGGCAGATGCTTAGCCACTTAACCAACTGAGCCACCCAGGAGCCCCGTGAATTTTGTTTTTAAGGAGGGAATCTTCAAATAGGTAACTTTGAGTCCCATTCTATTTTCTGTTCGTATATTTGTCTCCCTTATGGTCTTATTTAATTTTGGTTCTCTTAATATCTGGTTTATAAAGCTAGAACAAGTTATTAATACTTATTAAGAATATAGAGACAGGATTAATATGATCATGATGGTGATGCATATTGCAAACCTAGTGAGCCAGAAGGTACTGTTGCATAAACAGTTATTTTATTTTGGTAAAACAGTGACTTTAACAAATCTATTTTTCCCCCCCTAGATTTACCAACAGCATGAATCAAGAAAAGTTAGCCAAACTTCAGGCTCAGGTCCGGATAGGGGGCAAGGTGAGTGTGGCATAAGAAAAATTGAGAGGAAAATGTATTATTGCCAGATAGTAGTATTATTTTGGATTTGTGGTCATTGAAAATCTAAAATCTTTTATCAAGATTAAACCACATTCCAATTTGAAAATAACTTGTCTAGATTTAAAAGAGGTAACTAGAAAACTTCTCTGTCTGGTGGTGCAATGGAAATAGCCACCTTTGTTTGAATCTTCTTAACATCTGGTAGTTATGTGACATGAACAAGTTATCTGACCTTGTTAGGCTTCCATCTTCCCATCTGCAGAACAGAAATAGATGCATCTGAGGATTAAAGTAATACTTATGAAATGCCTAACATGGTGTCTGGCACAGCGTACATACTTAATAAATGGTAGCTGTTATTATATTAGACTCATTTGCAGGGCGTCCCAGATGTTGAGGTTACTTCATCTTGACTGGATATACCTACTTCTACAGTTAGGTTTATTAGGTTTAACTGGAAATGCTCAAGCTGATTGTATGTTTTGTTCATTGCTAGGTTTTCCTCCCAAATTCCTGCCTGTTCTTCTGTGTTGGTCAGTATGAGCACAGACATTCTTATTCCATGTACTTTGAAGCCTGAGGAAGAGTTCATCCTGAGAATCTTTGATTCCCTTCAGTTCTAGCCCCCAGCTCAAGGAGAGTACTCGGCCCTTATCTCTGCCCAAAACAACCTTGGTAAAAGGAAAAATGAGAATAGGGTAGGTAGGACACTTATGTAGCAGCTCTACTTTTCATTTACTGTGATGATAACTATAGCTCCTAGGGATGGAGATAGAAGGGGAAGGGAAGAAGTGACTTACACTTCATCCTTCCATAGTGATACAGTTATAGGACTCTGGAGTCATATTAACACATTCATGTAACCAAAGTGGTCACATTGTAGCATCAAGTATAAGGTAATGAACTAATGCAAAAACTAGGGATATTCAGGAACCATAGAACGTACCTGGAAGAGCTTGGTTCAGCACTATTACATATTTTAAACCAGGTGGTAAATAAAACTAGTTTACTGTGCACCTACTATGTGCTGAGCACATAGTAGAGAAACTAGTCAAGATTTTCTTCTCTTGACACAGCTTAGCTTGGAAGAGACATGCTCACAATTACACTACACAATAGTAAATGTTAAAATGGGTACAAGGTGCTCTTGCCTAGGAAGGACAAGGAAGTCATCACTGAGTTGAGATTTGGAGAACAAACAAGAATTTATCACTAGGTAGATAGGTGAGGGTAGAGGGAAAAGGGGATCGTCATTCTTATGCTTGCTAAGGCACTTAAGATGCTGTGATAGCATGGCACTTAATGGAATGGCTTGCTTTAGTTTGGTACGGTTAGAATTTAGACTATATAATGGATAAAGAATGGTAGAAGATGAAACAACCAGGGAATTTGGGGTTGTATCATAGTTTTATATGCCATATTGTGGAGTATGGGATTTTTTTTTTAAGATTTTATTTATTTATTTGACAGAGATTACAAGTGGGCAGAGAGGCAGGCAGAGAGAAAGACAGGGAAGCACGCTCCCTGCTGAGCAGAGAGCCTGATGCGGGGCTCGATCCCAGGACCCTGGGATCGTGGATCATGACCTGACCCGAAGGCAGAGGCTTTAACGCACTGAGCCACCCAGGCGCGCCCAGGATGTTGTTGTTTTTTTAAGATTTATTTATTTGAGAGATAGAGCATGAGAGGGGGGAGGGTCAGAGGGAGAAGTAGGTTCCCTGCTGAGCAGGGAGCCTGATGCAGGACTCGGTCCCAGGACTCCAGGATCATGACCTGAGCTGAAGGCAGTTGCCCAACCAACTGAGCCACCCTGGCACCCATGGAGTATAGGATTTTATCCTACAGGCAAGGGGCAACTATTGAAAGATCTTAAGAACAATCATTTTAGAAAGATAGGTGCTGGCAACATGGAGAAAGGAATGAAATGAAAGTTTGGCATAGAGGAAAACAGTTGAGAGATTGCTGCTTTGGTATATGGAACACAAATTTGGGAGTTGGAATGACATAATTCGTATGAAGAAGAATAAAGACTAGGTGGTACCCCCAGCTATAAAACTTAGGAAATATAGAAGGAATAGTTTCATGGACTCAAGCTTTTAGACATGTCAAATTTGAGGTACCTGAGAATCATTTCATTTGAGGCATACAGCAAGCAGTTGAGCTGCCCCTGAGTTAGGAACATTTCTCAAATAAATGACCATCTGTGAAAATAGTCACCTCTAGTCCATCCTACAACTGGATTTTGTCACAACCTTTGCTGCTACTCACAGAACACTCTTCCACTCCCTCCAGCATTGCTGGAGGCTGAAGCCCCTGCCTACTCTCTATAAAGCTGATTCCCTGAGTACTTCAGGAGGTACCCAGAGATGGAAAACTCTCTTCCTTTCCTCCTTCCAGGTCTTAGAAAGATTTAGCCCTCAACACTTAGGCTTCTTTTGGTAATATTTTATTTCTGCTTTAGGTTATATTTTCTTTTAAATTGGTCCCGGAATTTAATGCATTATTTTAAATAGTTTTTCTTTTCTTTCTTTCTTTTTTTTTTTTTTAAGCTTTTATTTATTTATTTGACAGAGATCACAAGCAGGCAGAGGGGTGGGCAGCGCGGGGTGGGGGTAGGTAGGCACCCTGCTGATCAGAGAGCCCCACGTAGGGCTCGATCCCAGGACCCTGAGATCATGACCTGAGCCAAAGGCAGAGGCTTAACCCACTGAGCCACCCAGATGCCCCTTAAATAGTTTTTCAGTGGAAATATATATCTAAAGCTTCAAAGTATCCATTTAGAAATGAGCTCTTTCTATCTCAGTTAATAGTATCATTGTCAGACTAGTTGCTTATATTCTAAGCATCATTCTAGATTCCTTTTTTCCTCATATCCCACGTCCAATCCATCAGCACGTTGGTTCTTCTGAGAGTCTAAGCTCTCACCATCTCCACTGCCAGAACTCTCATCTCTCGTCAAGACTACTGCAGTAGCTTCCTGATTGATCTCGTCATAGTTCATTATCCACAGCAACTTTAGTCATCTGTAAAAATCATAAATGAGATCAAATCATTCCCATGCTTAAAACCTTCGTATTGCAACTAGAATAAAATCCAACTCCTACCCATGGCATTCTAGGCTACGCAATTTGGCCCTTTCCTATCTTTCTGATTGCATTTTCCTCCTCCTTCCCTGTGTTCACTCTGCCAAAACCATGACTGACCTGTTTTTCTCTCTGTAGAAACAGTAGGTTCACTCTTGTTTCATTCTGCTTGGATCACTCTTCTCCTAGATCTTCCCATGGGTCTCAGCTCATAATTTCACCTCTTCAGAGGGTCCTCCCTGAACAATAAAGTACTGCTCTGCACCCACCCAATAAATACTCTTAGTACTATGTTGGGGTTTTTTGCCTTAATACCTGTATCTCATTTGAAAGGATCTAATTCATTCATCTATTTATTGACTTTTCCATCCCACTGTCATGTATGCTCCTTGAAGTAAGAACTTGATTTTTCTTATTCCTAGATTCTAGGAATGTAGAACACTCAGTTGTAGGCATTTGATTCTTAATTATGTCAGAATCTTCAAAGTTTCAGAATATCTTTAGAATTAACTTTATTGTCAGGGGGTGGCAGGTACTATAAAAAAGCATTCCTTGTAATATTTGGAAGTTGTCAAAAAACACAATTGTATTGTTTTATTATTGAAAACTTTTGAAACATGATATGTGGAAATGATAAATGGATATTGGAAAAAATAAAAACTGACTAGAATTGACCGTCAAAAATCTGGGTTAGGCTAACACAACTCTGAGCAGTCTTCTTAGTCATTAGTATTAAGTCAGCAATTTCTGATGTGGGTTTTAATTAGAGTATTGGGAATAGGAAGACATGTGACTGCAGTTGCCAGATGCAAAGCATCCTAACACTTCTGTTTGGTTATTTTTCAGGGTACAGCTCGCAGAAAGAAGAAGGTGGTACATAGAACAGCTACAGCTGATGACAAAAAACTCCAGAGTTCTCTAAAAAAACTGGCTGTGAATAATATAGCTGGTATTGAAGAGGTATGGTCATTTTGTAAATGGTTAAATTATGTGAACAAATAGCACATTGATAGATAATTATCTACACTTTTCAGATGAAAAATATCAGCTTCGAAGAATCAGGTATTATCAGCCAGGTGTCTGAAGGACTAGGTGTTGAATTTGCTTATTGTATAAAAATGGATGATCGAAAAAAATGATTTTAGTTGACAGATAAGGAATTCATACTTTTCTGTCTCAAAGAATTTGGCATATGTGACAAAATTATGGAACTGCTTTTAAATTTTCATGTAAAATAAGTTATTTTTTCCTAATAATATAGAAATAAACTCCAAGATTTCTTCAAATAAGGTGGATTTTTTTCCCTTTCTACTCAACAGTATCTTTTTGTTACCTCAGTCAAGAAGCTCTAGCAATAGCTTTACATGGATTGGATTTCTTATTAGACCTTTTCTGGAAATTATTGGTTAAATTTTTTAAATCATCTCATTATATTTTGGTGATACTACTTTTCTCAAATATGAAGCCAAAGGATGTTATTTCAAAAGATACGCAAGAAAAATGATAACATCAGCTCTTTATGACCTGTTACCCTCTAAATTCACTTCTACCTGATAATTCCATTTCTGATAGTAACCAATGTTTAAATTTTCACTGCCATAAATTAAATTGAATGTTTAAGTTAAATTATATTTAATATCACTACTATGTGTGGTACCACCTCACAATTTTTAACAGATCATTCGTGCCCATGTGCTATAAAACAGATCAGAGATAATGTGGAGGCAAGGATCACTAATAAATAGAGTACCAGAGAAGAGGCAGTGAAATGGCCACATGTTCCTCCTACTGTGTATATATGAATAAATATTAACACATCATTTAAGTCTGCTTTGTACTTTCAAAATTAGTATACTGATAAAATGGTAGAAAATGTAAGACACATGTATCTTCCTTTTAGCTTAATGTACCTGTGTATTCTTACTCTGATAAAGATTAGAACTTCATTTGCAAGTCTTGAAATTAAGCATTTTATATGCATTTTTTTCTTCTGAGCTATTGTAAGCTTTTATATATTTTTATTGACCTAAAATAATTCTCAGAGAGATCATTCTCTTTATCTGGGGTATATATGAGGGAAAAAACCCTCTAAGCCTCTCTTTAAAAAAATCCAAATAAATCTTGGTTAAAAAAAAAAAAAGGAGTAAGTTGCAATAACAGACAATAACTCTGATAACGTTAAACCTAAACAACTTGTAAGTGTTCTGGCCATCTTACAACTTGCATGCATTTCTACTCTCTGACTCCCCCTTCCCCTCCCTGCCCTGCCTCAGCACTATTGACATTTTGAACCAGCTAGTTCTTTATTGTGGGAACTGTTGTGTGTATTGTAGGATGTTTAAGCAGCTTCCCTGGCCTCTACACACTAGATACCAGTAGCCCCACTATACACACACACACACACACACACACACACACACCGCCAAGTTATGACAACCCAAAATGTCCTCAGACTTTTTCACATGCCCCCTAGGGGACAAGGTCACCCTTGGTTGAAAAACACCTCTTTAGAGAGAGGAAAAGTTTCTATTTATACCTCTTTGAAGTATAGATTTAACTATGTAATATCTCCCAAGGGCATGTTTTTCTAAATGTTTGTTTTTTTTCAGATTCGGGACACTTTATGATTATGATTAATAAACTCTTTGTGGTCAGATAGCATTAACTTTATAAATGTTTTTATAATAAAACTAATCAGTTAACAGTCTTTGATCTTTGCAGAATACAACCAAATTTGTTACAGTGCATTGCTGAAGTGATGGTATTTTTGTAGTTGAAATTGTTTTAATAAAGTAATGATAGTCAGTACTTGGTGGACATCTACTGTGTGCCAAGCATTTTGCCAAGGACTTGCTAGATAGTAGTTCATAAGTTATTATTCAAAGTCTCTGTCCTTTGGAGCTTACAGTCTAGTAGGGAAATTAATTAGATAACGAGACAAACATGTATTATCCCATTTCAGATTCACTATCTCTCTTTGAGTCAGTTGTTACTGGCTACGGAGAAGAAAGCTGAGACAGAATTAGGTACCTGCCCAAGATCACTTAGCTAGTAAGTGTTAGAGTCTAAGTGTTAAAACTGAGTTCATTCTTTTTTTCAGTTTTATCCTGCTTTTGGTCTTTTCAGTTGCACTTTCTTACATCCTCTCTTGGCCTTTTCCTCTCCTCCTGCTCCCCTCTTTATCCCTCAAACCCCTACCACCACCAGAAAAAGAAAGTATCTGCCTTATACCCTGTATTATTGAACACCTACCATGCAGAATTAGTTACACCATTACACGTGTAATGGGGGCGCCTGGGTGGCTCAGTAGGTTAAAGCCTCTGCCTTCGGCTCAGGTCATAATCTCAGGGTCCTGGGATCGAGCCCCACATCGGGCTCTCTGCTCGGCAGGGAGCCTGCTTCCTCCTCTTTCTCTGCCTGCCTCTCTGGCTACTTGTGATCTCTGTCTGTCAAAGAAATAAATAAAATCTTTAAAAAAAGAAAAGAAATCCCTATCAGTATTTCCAAAGACATGGATGTTTCTCTTTTTTCAGGTCTTAATGCAGGCATTATTTCTCCCAGAAGCCTTCCTGGTAGCACACTTACACATTTGTGTAAAGAAGGGTCAGATGCTTTTCCTGTGTGCCTTCATAATGTCCTGTATTTATTTTATTATAGCATTTATTAAACTGTGGTGTGAATTCCTTTTTGTAGCTACTACTGATGGCAGTTCTAGCTTTTTGAGGAGTCATAGCACAGAAAATTAATGCTACCGGGGCGCCTGGGTGCCCTAATTGGTTAAACATCTGACTTCAGGCCCTGGATCATGAAGAGTCCTGGGATCATGCTCAGTGAGGAGTCTGTTTGCCCCTCCCCCTGCTCCTTCTGTCTCTGTGACTGTCTCTCTGTCTCCCTCTCTCTCTCCCCTTCCCTCCCAAATAAATCTTAAAAAAAAGAAAAGAAAATTAGTGCTACATAATAAGCACATACACACACTCATTGCACCCCAACCCTGTTTGTGTGTATGATGTCTTCCAGCCCTCACAGACTAATTAAAGAGAAAATATGCTTAAAGATAATCAACAATGTAAGGTAACAGCTATAAAATTTCTGAATATTTGAAGCTAAGATGGGAGGGAGTTTTACTTTTTTCCTTCTTTCCCTCTTTCTAAAATTGGTTTTTTGAGAGCTAAGATACTTGTACTTTATATAACACTTGGCAGATTTTGTGTAGGAATATCTAGTATACTATATATAACCTAGCTTGCCTCAAACATTATGTTTGTGTTACTAAGTTTAACGTAGAATTTTTTTCAAAAAATCTTTTAAAGAAAATGATGACACACATTTGGTTTAAAAACAGCTCTTGGAATGAGAAAAGAAACTACTGCATTAAATGTAAACATGAAAAAATGTACAGAAGTTTTCAGAAACACTAAGATGTGAAAAAATATATCAGAATAGAAGAAACACATTAATTATAATTTTGTCATCTTTTATTTGGAATGTCTGAAACTTGTTTCAGAGTGCCAAACTCTGGGGCACCTGGCTGGCTCAGTCAGTAGAGCAGGGAACTCTTGATCTTGGGGTCATGAGTTTTAGCCCCATGTTGGGTATAGAGTTTTCTTTAAAAAAAAAAAAAAAAAAAAATTCCTGACCTGTCAGGAAAGTACTCTTTCTGTTTTTCAGCACTTTTAGAAAAGCAGATAAAAACTTTCAAAAAGAGAATTCTGACACCTTGCCATTTTTGTACAGACACCATTGCCATTCTTGTAAAACAAAAAATAATATTACTGTGTTTTCCGTACTTAGACCTTCAGAACATCAAACAAGTAGAAAGTATTCAGTTTGGTGGGTGGGGAACAGGGAAATCAGTGATGGATTCCAAAAATTCATGGAATGTACTTCCGCCAAGTAAAGGTCTAATCTTACTTTCTTTTTTTTTTTTTTAAAGATTTTATTTATTTATTTGACAGACAGAAATCAAGTAGGCAGAGAGGCAGGCAGAGAGAGAGAGGAGGAAAGCAGGCTCCCTGCCGAGCAGAGAGCCCGATGCGGGGCTCCATCCCAGTACCCTGAGATCATGACCCGAGCCGAAGGCAGAGGCTTTAACCCACTGAGCCACCCAGGTGCCCCCTAATCTTACTTTCTAAGTTGTTGGTATTGGTTATTTTTTTCCCTCTCCCAAAGTTTAATTTATGTACTCTTTAGAAACTTTAAAAAACTGAAGGACTATTTGGATTAAGACAAGCTTCTCTAGTCTTTGATATATTCATTAATTTGTTTATTTGGTATAATAAATTATAAGTCATAAATAGATTTCTTTTACATGTTACCAAAGACAGAGAAATGCAAGGCTGTCAAAAAGTAAGGGTACTGGAGTGTCAGAGACTGTTTCATACAAAAGCCTAGGTTTTACGAGGGAATTCCTAGGCAGACCCCAGAAGATTTATAATCCAAAATTCCAAAATCCAAATTTATAATCTAAATTTCTAAAAATGTTTTATATGCTATAACATTTGAAGGTATTTGGATGTGCTTCTTATTTGGTAATCTAGTTGAATATAGCGACCATGCTGTTACCTGTCTTTACCTGATAACATAAATCTATCAACAGTGGGATCTATTCTGTTTCTCAGAAGTGATTGATTTTATCAAATTTGTTTGGTAAGCAATGTCATCAAAAATTGGAATCTCTGATCCAGATGGCCTAGGTGCTTCATAGAGTTTTATATTCAGAGGGCATCTTCTATTGTAACTAGGATATAATTCTGCCTCTGGAACTTTTCCTTTATTTCCAGGTCTGTTTAATTAATCAACCCCTTCTCTCTACTTCCATTGCCCTTAGCTTAAGTTGCTCTGCTGTAATACATTTATTAATGACAACCTCATATTGTGGGATATAATGGTTACTTATTAACCAATTAGTCTTTTTTTCAGATTATAAGAACTTGATAGCAGGGACCGTGTTTATTCATTATAGTCTATAGCATGTTGACTCTCATGATGAGTTTATTTGGGGCCTATTAAGTTTAAGGGATACTGATTATTTGAGATGGAATTTTTCTCAAGAAGTTAGCCATTGTGGGGGGTTCCTGGGTGGCTCAGTGGGGTAAGCCGCTGCCTTCGGCTCAGGTCATGATCTCGGGGTCCTGGGATCGAGTCCCACATCGGGCTCTCTGCTCAGCAGGGAGCCTGCTTCCCTCTCTCTCTCACTCTGCCTGCCTCTCTGTCTGCTTGTGATCTCTCTCTGTCAAATAAATAAATAAAATCATTAAAAAAAAAAAAAAAGAAGTTAGCCATTGGGGTGCCTGGCTGGCTCATTCAGTGGCACATACAACTCGATGTTAGGATTGTGAGTTCAAGCCCCATGTTGGGCATAGAGATTACATACTAAAAAAAAAAAAAAAAAGTTAGCCATAGGACACTGGAGCTCAGGAAAACACTTAGGGCTGAGAAAGTAAATTTTATAATTGTCCTCATAATTTTACTGTTTACATTTTCCTTTTCCTGGTTCTTACTTTTCCTGAACCACTTATACCAGAAGGAGGACCTTGGTTGACCCTTAACCACAATTCTTTCTTCCTCCAACCAGAGCCTCAGGTGCCAATGTGTGGACAGCTCTGAGTACAGGAGAGTAAAAGGGAAATACCATGTCCTACTTACCTTATCCTATTATAGCAGCCTTACTTTTTCTTTTAAGACCCTGATTTTGGGGGGTTTTGTTTTTTTTTACTATTTTTTTTATTGTATTAAATATATGCAGCATAAAATTTGTCATTTTAACCATTTTTAAGTACAATTCAATAGTACTATATTTACAGTGTTGTGCAATCACAACTATTATCTATTTCCAAAAATTTTTTTTTTTTTTTTTTTTTTAAGATTTTATTTACTTGACAGAGAGAACACAAGCAGGGAGAGCAGCAGGCAGAAGGAGAGGGACAAGCAGGCTCCCCACTGAACAGAAAGTCCAACGCCTGGGCTTAATCCCAGGACCCTGGGATCATGACCTAAGCTGAAGGCGGATGCTTAACTGACTGAGACACCCAGGTGCCCCTATTTCCAAAATTTTTTATCATCCCAAACCAAAACTCTATATCCGTTAAGCAGTAACTTTTCATCCCCGCTTCCCCAACTCGATAGCCTGTAACCTACTCTTTGTCTCTCTGGATTTGCCTGTTGTAAATATTTTGTGTAATACAATATTTGTTTTGTGTCTAGCATACTTCATTTAGCATGTTTTCAAGGTTCATTCATGTTTTAGCATGTATCAGAACTTCACTCCTTTTATAGCTGAATAATATTCCATTATATGGATAATACCATATTTATCCATTCATCTGTTGATGAACATTTTCTGTTTTTAAAATAGCTTCCCCCTTCCAATATAAAAATATTTTGTTGTTGGGGTTCCTGGGTGGCTCAGTTGGTTGAGCCTCTGACTCTTGGTTTCAGCTCAAGTCATGATCGCAGAATGATGGAATCAAGCCCAATGTCGGGCTCCATGCTCAGTGCGGAGTCTGCTTGAGATTCTTTCCCACTTCCCTTCTGGTCCTTCCCCTGCTCACACATTTGCGGTCTCTCTCTCTCTCTCTCTCTTAAATAAATAAACAAAATCTTTAAAAATATATATATTGTCATTATAGGAAGTTATGGGTATACAGAAGATAAGAAGATATTAACATTTGATCATAATCCCCACAACCCAGAACCAACTACTATTAGTTTTGTATTTCTTTCCTATCTTTAGATGCATGTACTTTTAACATGTTTGAGACTGTAGATGCACAATTTGGAATTTTTTTTTCCCCAAATAGCATTATATTATGAAAATTGTTTCATATCATTAAAAAACTCTTCTTGGGGCACCTGGGTGGTACAGTCAGTTAAACATCCAACTCTTGATTTTGGCTCAGGCCATGATATCAGTGTCATGAGATCAAGCCCCATGTGGGGCTTCAGACTCAGCATGAAGTCTGTTTTGGATTCTCTCTCCCTCTTCCTCTGTCCCTCATGCTCATGCTCTCTCGCTCTCTGTCTCTAAAATAAATACATAAATCCTTAAAAAAAAAAAAAACCACCTCTTAATCAACAGTGTAATGTCTGCATATATTCCAGTGGATATACCATAGTTTAACATTTCTTAATTTATAATACATTATGATGCTTTGATAATAAAAGAATCACATGTTTGGTTTCAATATACATAATATGTATCTTTATCTCTGATTTCCTTCAGAGAGATTCTTGGAAATACAGTTACTGGCTGAATGAGCATGAACATTTTAGAATTCTTCATGTTGCCAAATTGCTTTTCAAATAGTTTGTGCCTTTTTATACTATCTATATAGCATAGCTGTGAAGAATCCATCTCATCAGACTCTTGCCTCCAGAGCATAAGAGAAAATGATCCCAGCATATCATACAGTTTAATTACAGCTGTTAGCTTTAGCTCATATCAACAATAATATATTATGTTCATACTAGCCTTTAGAAATAAGTAGGTGCTGAGCTTAAAAGGACTGATTGTGAAAGATACTTATGGAAGTATGCACCAAGGCCATAATTTTCAAACTTTTACCTCCCTTAGCCTCGCAAAACCGCAGACGCTATGTCTTTTTTTTTTTTTTTTTTTTTTTTGTGGAACAAGAACTAAGTTTATTTGTTCATTTCTTGCATTTGAAATATTCCTCAATGACATCCTTCGCCTGAGACTCTTTGCCGTAGTCCTTAACCACCACACAACTGCAACCAACCACTTTACGGGGCTTTCCCTCTCCGTCAATTTTACAGAGGCCTGCCCACTCCCCTAGTTTCTTGTTGTCATCAACCTTGATTAGGTTGATTTGGTGTTCAGCACAAAGGGCCTCCACCAACTTGACATACATGGGCTCATCACAGTTGGATGCAAGCACACAAAGATGGGCTTGGCGCCTTTTCCTAGGTTTCCTGTAGGACGGATGCCATTCAGAACTCCTGCGCTAACACCATGAACTTCACGCTTTCTTCCGTCGGCTGCAGTTTTGTTCCGGTCCCAACAACCCACCGTACTGAGACTGATACACGTACTTGTCTAAGGCTTTGGCTGCTTCGCGAATTCCACGTGCTAGGCCATCGTGGATGAGGGCGGTCTTCAGCACCTCTTGTAAAGCAGTATTAACGTCCATTACACCTCCAGCAGCAATGCCTTCCGCGGCCATGGCGGTAGATTACAAGTGTAGCCGAATCTTGACTGCACTCCGCCTCCGCGCGACTCGGCGGCGGCAGGGAAAGAGCTGTCCTTTTTTCTTAAAATGTCTATTATTTCACCCCATCAAGATACAGGAGTAAGGCAATAAAAGGTGAATTTCCTGATAAACATTTAAATGCCATTACAGGGGCAGCTAGCTGGTTCAGTTGGTAGAGCATACAACTCTTGATCCTCGGGGTTGTGAGTTCAAGCCCCATATTGGGTGTAGAGATTATTTTAAAATGCAGTCTTTTAAAAATAAATAGATAAATAAATGCCACTACATAAAGGAAGGAGTAGCAGTAAAACTTGATTTTTAAGACAACTGTCAATTCTCAGAACTGCAACTAGCCAGCCTAGTGGGGACTTGGATACCCAAAAAATCACATGGAAGAATTTGAACTTCCTTTGTGAACTGAGGGCAGTTATCAGCAAGAGCTGTAGAGTCAGTGGGAAATTTGTGAGCCTCCTAGAGCCATAAAAACGTATTGCTGTGTAGGATTAAAGCACACATCAGATTTACCAGATAGAAGGTTGCTGTGACAATATATGTGACCTCCTCAGAGGTCAGCCTTTGCTGGTTTTGATAACAGCATAATGGGGCCACCCAGCAGTTGCCAAGAATGACTTAAAATGCTCCTGAATGCTGTAGGGCATTCAGGCTGATTCAGAAAAGTCTGAACAATAAGAAAAGTCAAGGCTAAGATCTAGCTCAGGAGGTTCTGAGCATCTTCATTAAGAGAACTACTGGAGCTATTTCTAAATTTGAGATGACCCTTTAGCATTTGGAGAGTTGAAGTCTGACAGCATCCAAGATTTTAAAATGTATTTGAGGTGTCCCATTCATTTGGCACATTTGAGTGACTGTTAAGTACTGAACACTTGGGGGCATACTATGTCTAATAAGGCATGGTCTCTGATCAGAAGGTGTTCACCTTCTAATAAAGTCAGACTTGCAAACACAATTACACTACAAGATAATTCCATATAATTGCAATACCCATGAGGTGCAGGAAGTGCATAAACAATCCTAAATTTTTACAGAGAAAGAAGCATCTGATCCAAGTCTTGAATAAACGGGAATTTGCAACGTGGAAAAGCAGAAAAGGGTTCTTCTAAACAGTGAAAACAGCATATGTAAATGTACTAGGCATGCGAGACAATGTTTTTGATAACTACAAAACATGTCAGTATTCAAGCAAAAAATAAGAGCAAGGGCATCTGGTGGTGTGCACTAGGGTCTCAAAAATGCTACTTCCTCCATTGCTCAAGTAGCATCCTTTACCTTCACCTACCTGTTAAAGTGGAAAAAACATTTTGATATAAAAGGGTTATTTGATTGGGAAAGGACCTGAGCTGTTACCAGTAGCTAGTTTAATAGTCTTTGTTTCCGTGTGTGCTCCTTCTTATTTTTATACGTATGTAGATTGTACCACTTATGTGGACCACACAGCAGTAAATCCACTAGAAAATGTGAAGTCTTCATATGAAATGCGTATAGTTTGCTTTGTGAATTTCACAAGTTCCTTATCCCTTCTTTTGGTGGAGGAAGTGTCTAACATCTTGCTCAGCCCAACAATTCATCCTTTGATAGTCTAATAGCTTGCATCTAGGAGCCTTATATAACCATGTTATTTGCTCAGTAGAGAGGAAGGAATGGTAGAAATAAAATATTCTAGCCTTTTAACTTCTAAAACTTAATTCTCAATTCTAAAATTAACTAAACTCTCCACCCCTTTTTGGACCTTTTTATTCACAGAGCTACAACTTTTGTGTAACCCTATTTAAAACAACCATATTAAATTTATTTAAATCTATTTCACAGCCTTAGATGGAATTCATTCTGCTTTTCACACTAAACTCAATTTAAACTACAAAGACCTTTATCAGGTTGTAAAATAGGACCTAACATTTAGCCTTTGGTAAAGAAGCTTAAACACAGGAAAATTCATGATTTGGCCGGGACTGAGGCTTCTTACTTGTTTTGTAGCCAGTAAGATATATATTATGTATATATCTGTGTTGCATTTTTTTGCATTCTCCATTTAGCCTGTATTTTGAGATAAATAATTATCTGGTAAGCTTTCACGAGGCCACAGAATTGAATTTTTGTAGGGAAATAAACATTTTTAAGAACAAGGAAGGAAACTAAACAGAAATTTGGGGACCCACATTCAAGTTCTAGGTTTGCATGTAACTAGCTATTTGTCCTTGGATATGTTGCTTAAGCAAGAGCTTTTGTCTTTAGTATTTATTTCTCTAAAAGGGATTTGAACTAGAAAATCTCTAAGTTCAACAAATACATGGCCTGACTTTTGGACCAATATTGATTTCAAATCTCTTGTAATTTTAACATTTACAAATAATAAATATCTCAGATTCTAATATTTCAGACTCTTCATTCCTAGATGTATTATAGAAATTTGGTCTTAATTTAGAATATAGAGTCCTACTATATCTTTATTCTTTTCCCATACTAGGATAGATGCAGAACATTCCATTCCATATCCACTATGCCTCCTCCTTCTCAAGTCCTTTCTCTTCCAAATTTTCAGCCACTTTACTGTTAAACTTTTCTACTTAAACTATAATTATCTTCAGAACTATATAATTTCTCTTTCTCTAAAGTCAGTATAAATTGTTTTTAACTCACAATGGTATTTGTTCAGAACAGCTAGATTGAATGCTTACTGTGTGTAATATGTATAATAGAACCTTAATTAAAATACGGATAGAGGGCATGGTATAGAATTCAGATAGTGATTTTTGTCAGCGAAACCTAGGAAATTATTTGTAGATCTTGGTTACAATTTTTTCCAGAGGATTTGCCTTCTTTCTCTATGTTCCAGGCGTTGCCTGAAATTTAGAAGCCCTTTGTTCCCCTTCCTTTCTGGTGCTATCAGTGGTGGTGATCACCCACTTCCACTGACCATGGAGAACACAGCCTCTCTGCTTGATTTTGACAAGGGCAGTTTTTGGATGGATCATGAAATGCTTCTAAAGTAGCCAAGAGTTAACTCTCCTAACCTTTTTCTATAATAAGCATGTTACCATCAAGGTAACTTACACAGTGGAATCAACTACTAGTGGAATCACATTACTTAAACATTTAACTTATGCAAATTCAGCTTTACTAAAACATAGAAAGTGCATGAGAGAGAGAAAAATAATCTTTTAAATAGCACATGTTTAACCTTCCTTTTCAGGCAGTGGATAAAATTGAATCTGAAACTGTCAATTCATGTGGTGAAAGCTACCAAAAGAATGTGAGGATGATTTTAAAGGTTTCCCAGTGATTGATGAAGCATGTTCAGGTGGCCAGGCAAGTGGGTTGGAGAGCCTCTTTGACATTTACAAGGCTTATTGAAGGTTGTTGAGAAGCTATATGTAAGAATTAGAGGAACTGACAAAATCTTTTTTAAAGAATGACATGAGGAGAACAAACTGAAATTTTTTTAAGTTTACTAAGTGTTCAGAGGAATGAAACATTTGGTTAAATTTCTGAGTGTTCTTTATGGATTTTCAGTGGTTATTTTTTACCGTACACTATTACCCTTTACAACGTGTCACCTAAGAAAGATGCTGTCCCACCCACCAAATGTACCAATTTAGTTCAGTGGTGTAAATCGGGTAAGACAATGGGTAATTTTATTAACAAGCCAGTTCTTAGCTGATAACTCCATTATTTTTAAAATATGGCATGAACTTCTTTCTCATAGTAGCAAAAGTCTTTGAATGTAAAATCTAGATTCTATAATAAAATGTTTCTTGACCATCCTAGTAATTTGTGCCATCTATACCATTTTACTTTGTTACTGCTAGGGTCTTTTTCCACCCATATCTACTGCTTAGACAATTACTACCTTGGGATTGTTTATAAAAACAAAAACACCATAATTGGCTAAGTTGTTATTTAAACAGATATTGTTTTAGTTGTACCAGATGTGTGAAGTACATTTTTCTTCTATGATCATACAGGTGAACATGATTAAAGATGATGGGACAGTTATTCATTTCAACAACCCCAAAGTCCAAGCTTCCCTTTCTGCTAACACCTTTGCGATTACTGGTCATGCAGAAGCCAAACCAATCACAGAAATGCTTCCTGGAATATTAAGTCAGCTTGGTGCTGACAGCTTAACAAGTCTTAGGAAGTTAGCTGAACAGTTCCCAAGGCAAGGTAGGTATTTCCGTTTAGTATTCTTCCTTTGCTGTAATCTAAAGAACCTAATGAGTTAAAAGGTCCATTTTATACTGGAAGGATTTATTTGTATGTAAATTTTACTTTTACATACAAAATGTTGATCATATGTTTCATAAATTTTTGAATTTGTTTCTTTAATAATTGTGCAGTGTAGCTTATAGAATATATGGATACATTTTGGTAATAGAGTTGAAGTAATTACCTAAAAGATCTGTAGACCACATTTTACAGACAGCATTTGATACTCACTTTTTTTTTTTTTTTTTTTAAGATTTTATTTATTGGGGTGCCTGGGTGGCTCAGTGGGTTAAAGCCTCTGCTCAGGTCATGATCCCAGGGTCCTGGGATCGAGCCCCACATCGGGCACTCTGCTCCGCGGAGAGCCTGCTTCCTTCTCTCTCTCCCTGCCTGCCTCTCCTGCCTCTCTTGCCTACTTGTAATCTCTTTTTGTCAAATAAATAAATAAAATCTTAAAAAAAAAAAAAAAAAGATTTTATTTATTATTTGACAGAGACACAGCAAGATAGGGAACACAAGCAGAGGGAGTGGAAGAAGGAGAAGCAGGCTTCCTGCTGAGCAGAGAGCCCAATGCGGCCTGGAGCCCAGGATACTGGGATCATGACCCGAGCCAAAGGCAGATGCCCAATGACTGACCCACCCAGGCGCCCCTGATATTCACTTCTGACTAATTACAGGAAGAAGATACTATTATGAGAGAACTGTATTTTTGTTTAATGTTGTTGATTGAACTACAGGCATGGCAACTATAAGTTCTGAATTTCCACAATAGCCCTGGTTTCAAATGTCTTGTCACCCCTCAAAATCCAAGAGCTTTTTATATCAGTGCCCATACTCTATGGCTGAATACTTCCTTATATCAGAAGAGATGGAAAGTCTTGAATATTGATTATTTTAAGCATATGGAATTTATAAAATAAATTAACTGTAGTGTCTTTTTATTCCAGCCATCAGAATTATTTCATTTTCCAAATAAATTTTACCCTCACTGCCCATTGAAACTGCCAGCTGTATTTAGTATATACCTAATGAAGTTAAAGTGTTACTGATTTTAGTGTTAAGTAAAAAATATGGTATTAGGTCAGACAATCTTTTTAGCTTTTTCTAAACAGCTATTATAAGATTTAGACAGGAGAAAAGAATAAACATTACAAGTGTTCTATTAAAGGCCTTTATTCTTAAGAACTAATTCTAAAATGTTTTGTAGTGTTGGATAGCAAAGCACCAAAACCAGAAGACATTGATGAAGAGGATGATGATGTTCCAGGTAAGTGACATTTCTTTAGCACTAAGATTTTTAGCAGCCTGTTTATCTCGTTTAATTTTTTTTATAATGACTTCCAGTTTTTGTTGATTGATTCACAATAGTATGGATACAATCTAATGAAAAAGAATAAGAGTCTTCCCATTTAGAACTTAGAATCAGAAATTGTCACAAAAGCTCTGCTGCCTGCATTTGTTAAATTAGAATCACAGTGATTTTAAATTTGCATAGTTATTGTTACATGATTTCCATGGGAATTGTGATTGACATATGAAAATGCTGTTTATCTGAGTTTGCTCAGACAAAAAAGGACTAACATTTCCTTAGGATTAGTGTTTTAAAAGCAGATTAATGAAGCATTATTAGTGAAATGCCACCAGTTCATTTCTTCTTCTTGTCCTCTATGTTTTCAGGCTAATTTTAATAGCCACTATTTGGTTTTTATTAGGGTTAGAAGTTAGGAATTTCATTTACCTCTTTTTCTTCTTTTGTATCTTTAACTCATTTACTTTTTTTTTCCCCAGATCTCGTAGAAAATTTTGATGAGGCATCAAAGAATGAAGCTAACTAAAATTTTTTCTGGATTTTGGAAGCTGGCATGGACTAGATTTAACAAATCAGCTATGTGGTTCCAAAGTTTTACAGACATGGAGAACATCAACTGTTACTAGTTCAGTAATATAAATATTTTGTATATTGATAATGCTGTTTGTTCAGCATTTTTCGGTCATTTGATTTTGCATTTTGCACTTCCTCCCAGGATCTGTTCTTTTGGTCAAAATACGAAGTATTGGTGCAGTTTGAGGGTGTTTTGGTGTTTGATTCTCAGTTTTCTGTTTTGTTTTTTTGTTGGGGTATTTTTGGTGTGTAAGTGTATGTATGCGTGTGGGTATGTGTGTATACAGTGGAAAGCAAATTGGAACACAGTTCTATTTATCCTCCTTCTTTCCCCAGTAGAAAATAAAACAAATCTTTACATTTGTTACTTTTAATTTTTTTCTAATAATGCACAGAATTAGAAAAGTGAGTACCTTGGATTTCAGATCTGAGGAGATTTTACCGTTGGAAGTTTGGTTTTAATTTGCTTTGTTAACATATTTTTTATATATTTCTCTGGGTTTAAAATGTCTTCAGATATTTTGTCACCAGCTCCATGTTGGTATAGTGGGTAGCATATCTTTGGTACATTGCCTTAGATTCACTTACCTAGTCAGACCCAGAAGATTTCCTTCTAGCTTTCTTCCTAAATCCCTTTTCCCTCTCCTTTTGGTCTCCCAGTGGCCTGGTCAGCCTTTGATAATGCTCTTCCTCATCCACCTAGCCTGAGAAGGATGTTCTCCATATAGAGTTAAGTGAGTGCCTAATCCCTCTTTTGGTAAGACATTTTTCCCTCATCCTGAGGAACAACAGCTCCATCTTCAACTTTTTATTTCCTCCCTGATTTTATAGTTTGGTAGATTTCAAACTGGAATAGCTAGCATGTGCTTGCTAAGTAATTTTCTGTCAGCCTTATCCTCTATACTAGCTGTTCTTAATAGCTGGTGCAAAAATGCCTGTTACATTCAGCAAGGTTAAAATTAGCAATGTCCTTTTGAGTCAGAAAAAGGCCATAGACTCATTCCCCAGCACAAATGGTCATTCTATGAAATGGTACTGGCCCCAGGAGGATTTCATCAACCAGTCTCCTAACTCTTGGTCTTGAACCTACCTCTGGATTGGATCTCACTGTTGTAGCTGCTCACACCATCCTCCTGCATGCTTAGAGTAATGCTTTTGGGGAACACTGGTGAAATACAGTATTTATTTTTTTCACCTCCTTTCAGAGGACTTGGAGGTAAGTTGCATTTATTAATTCAAGTTTCCCTCTTGCTGTCTGATGATAAAAGCTTGCATTTTGCTATATCAGCATTTGTTATAGCCAGTATTTAAGGATAAGATTTAGAAAATCTATCATTTCCTGGCTCACCAGCAAACTAACTATGGCTTAACCTTGCAGCATATCTACTTTTGTTTCAAGCTAGATATCTTTATTTGATATCTAAAGCGCAAGACCAACAACATATCAAGAGATTGATAGACAAAAAGGCAAAGTTCTTGTATTTTTTTTCATCCAGACACTTCAATTTATTTTATAAATTTGTTCGTTTTTCCTGTTCTGTTTTATATAATATATGGACCTAACTACAAAATAAAGTAACAGTAATAAAAGAGGATAATATTTCCTCTTGTGCTTCTCTTATTATTGTCTACAGAATTTCCTTCTTCTGTACTTCCTCTCTACTCCCCAACCCCAGAGGAATTTCAGCCCAGTCATTATTTGAAATAATGTTTCATCCATTGTTAGGTTAATAGCTCTAAATGGTCTACATAGTCCAGAATTCTTTTCCTCTGACTGTCCCCAGTGTGCACATTGTGGGACAGAGAGAGTTATGGATACAGTGATTAAGTGATTAAGAACATGTAAGAAATAGTATAGCAACTGAAAAAAAGCACTCATCTGGAAATAGGAAACTTGGGTCCTGGTCCAGGCTTGGCGTTAACTATGTGACCTGGCCAGGTCACCTAACTGCTCTGAAGTTCATCATCAGACAAGTGAGATGTTTCTAAATCTTAACATTTTTTCTCTTCCTGTAATTCAATGAATCTCATTCTGAAAATTCTGAAGGAACTGATTTTATATATTTTCAGAAATGTCTGTTTTTATCAAGACCCATAAAGCTTTTTTGTATGTATATACTGTTTCCTCTTTTTCCTTTTTGATCACATTTTAACTACTCACCAGACTACTCTTAATGGCTGGCCTTTGGATGCAATGAGCCGGGCCAGTATTCTTTTTTGTTTTGTATTTTCATACCTTCCCCTTTCCTGGAGAAAGCATATTGAGATCTTGATTCAATCCAAAGAAATGTTCCTGCCTTCAGAGTGAGCAGGCATGGATGATTATGGAAGAAACTTTTGTAAATAGTGTTCTTGGCAAAATATTAATTATACAGTTTTTTAATATATGACATAGTAACTAAATGTATTCTTTCTAAGAAGATCATGTATTTTTTGCCAAGATAACTATAGAATAAGCATTTGCTGGGAAATTTTACCTTAAAATTTGGGGATAATTCAAGAAATGTCTGTGCAAAATTGATTCATGGTCTAGTTTTTGTGATTAGTCCTTTCCATTCATGTGAAGTTCATCATTTATCTGTCTTAGGGAAGCCCAAAGTAAATAGTTGGGACCCTATACTTGTTTTATCCTACTTTTCCTATTAAGTAATGGTTTTAAGAAATGGGACGCCTGGGTGGCTCAGTGGGTTAAGTGTCTGCCTTCGGCTCAGGTCGTGATCCCAGGGTCCTAGGATCGAATCCCATGTCGGGTTCCTTGCTCAGTGGGGAGCCTGCTTCTCCCTCTGCCTGCCACTCCCCCTGCTTGTGTGCTCTCTCTCTGACAAATAAATAAAATCTTAAAAAAAAAAAAAAGAATACATAAAGCACTTTGATTTGTTGTTAAGTAATTAGTATTTATGGGATTCCATTAATTTAGTATGCATACCAGGTTCCTGTGAAGACCCATATTAGGCTGTGTACCATGCTGTAACCTTTGCAACCAGGCTGCTGCAGTACACAACTTCAGAGGCTGTCACTCATATTTGTTATGTTCCAGGGAACACCATTTTTATAGGACGCAGTGTGAATAGTGCCCCTGTAATAATGCAATGATGGCCTTGCTCTCTGAACCTGTTTCCTCTTCTGTAAAGTAAGCCTGAAAAATGGTCAGATAGGGTTCCTTAGAACCCCTTAAATGGTTAACATGAAGATGAAAGATGATTCAAGTGTGTCATCTCCCAAGTCATGGCAGAAAGGAGTTCATGGTTCTAGGCACAGCCAGGCTCCATTCTACACTGCTACCCTCCAGTTCAACCTTTAAATTGCTCTGCCATATAAAAGTTTGCCTGGATTATCATACCCTCCCCATTGGTCTTGCTTATGAGTCACTCCCTTCAGCTCATCCTCTACACAGGAGACAAACTACCTAAATTTCATATCTGAGCATGTCACAGCCTTAAACATTTATCTCCAACATGCCATTCTGTTTCAAGCTTCCATTCCTTTGCTCATATTTTAACTATAGTACAATATTAAGATGATTTAATTTTCCTTATATTTAACCCCTCTAGATTGTGAGCACCTTGAGGGCAGGTGGGGTGTCATACATCTTTTATCCCCAACATTTAGCATAGTAACTAACATGTAGTCTACTCACGATCATAATAACTAATACATAATGAAAACTTTTGGATACAGAGTTACCACATTGAACTCAAACAGTCCAGTGGGACAGATACTGTATCCAACTTTTATTTTTATTTTTACTTATTTATTTTTTAAGTAAATTCTGCACCCAACGTTGGGCTTGAACTCATGATTGTAAGATCAAGAGTTGCATGCTCTGCTTTCTGTGCCAATAGCATGCTTTCAAATATGGTGAATGTTCCTAAAACCTGCCAGACTTTCTGCAAGAAGTGTGGCAAGCACCAACCCCACAAAGTGACAACAAGAAAGGCAAAGATTGTGCCTAGGGGAAGCAGTGTTATATGACAGGAAGCAGAGTGGCTGTGGTGGGCAGACTAAGCCATTTTCCAGAAAAAGACTAAAACTACAAAGAAGATTGTACTGGGGCTTGAATATTTTGAGCCCAACTGCAGATTTAAGAATGCTGACCATTAAAAGATGCAAGCATTTTGAACTGGGAAGAGATAAGAGAAAGAGGCAAGTGATCCAGTTCTAAGCTTCACATTTTATTATGAAGACAATAAAATATTGAGGTTATGTTTAAAAAAAAAAAAAAAAAGTTGCATGCTCTACCAAATAAGCCAGCCAGCCATCCCAGTCCTACTTTAAAGAGGAAGAATAGAGGTGCCTGGGTGGCTCAGTGGGTTAAGCCTCTGCCTTTGGCTCAGATCATGATCTCAAGGTCCTGGGATCGAGCCCCACATCGGGCTCTCTGCTCGGCGGGGAGCCTGTTTCCTCCTCTCTCTCTCTCCCTGCCTCTCTGCCTACTTGTGATCTCTGTCAAATAAATAAATAAAATCTTTAAAAAAAAATAAATAAAAAATAAAGAGGAAGAATAAATGGTTTAGAGAAGGTGCCAAGAGTTATACAACTGACTGGTCGGAGAACAAGTATTCCAATCTAGATCTATCAAATTCTAGATTCTACATACTAAACATAACCCCACACCATTTGATAAGTGTTCACGGAAATGGAAATTATGTGTATGTGGCCTACAGAGAGAGAACCTCATACATACTCAAATATCACTCAATACTAGCTTAAAGTCAAACCCATCTTAAGACTTAGTAAAGAAGTAAGTTTGAAACTTTCTTAAAGTAGGATTTGTAATTTTTTGTATATTCAGGAACTGACTTTTATAAACTTAATAATTAGGTACATAACCTGGGACAGGATCTTTAGTTGGAAGTGTTTGGGCAAAAACTCTTAGGTTACACAAGTTGATCTCCTTGACACTGGTGTTTCTTCTGAAAATTTTGCCACCTTTTAGCATACCTTGTCAAAAATATTCAGTAAACTTGAGCAAGGTGATGAATTTATTCTGCAGACACACTTCTTCTGTTTAAAAATCAAACAAAAAGATAAAGTCTAGGGGTGCCTGGCTGGCTCAGGTGGAAGAACATATGACTCTTGATCTCAGGGTCATGAGTTCGAGCCTCACATGTAGAAAGCATTTAAAAAAATAATAAGCTCAGTAGGTTAAGCATCCAACTCTTGATTTTAGCTCAGGTCATGGTCTCAGGGGTGTGAGATTGAGCCCCATGTTGACTCCACCCTCAGCAAGGAGTCTGCTTCTCTCCCTCTGCTCCCTCTCCCTCTGTACCTTCCCCTGCTCATTCTCTCTCTCTCTCTCTAACAAATCTTTTAAAATAAACTTAAAAAACAAAAACAAGGGGCGCCTGGGTGGCTCAGTAGGTTAAAGCCTCTGCCTTCAGCTCAGGTCATAATCCCAGGGTCCTGGAATCAAGCCCCCGCATCGGGCTCTCTGCTCAGCAGGAAGCCTGCCTCCCCCTCTCTTTCTGCCTGCCTCTCTGCCTACTTGTGATCTCTGTCAAATAATAAAATCTTCAAACAAAAAAAGTCTAGTAAAAAAGAATAAATTTGGCAAAGTTGCAGGACACAAAACCAACATA
Organism: Mellivora capensis; assembly: GCA_004024625.1. Taxonomy (NCBI): domain Eukaryota; kingdom Metazoa; phylum Chordata; class Mammalia; order Carnivora; family Mustelidae; genus Mellivora; species Mellivora capensis. Next base: position 78,417 of record PISX010002802.1, on the reverse strand, counting down.
CAAAAATCAGTTGTATTTCTGATTTATTCATAACAATGAATAATCCAAAAAGGAAATTAAGAAAACAACTTCATTTATAATAGCATCAAATAGAATAAAATACTTAGAAACAAAGTTAACCAATGAGGCAAAAGACTTCTACACTCAGGGGCACCTGGGTGGCTCAGTTGGTTGAGCATCCAACTCTTGATTTCAGCTCAGGTCATAATCTTGGTGTCCGGGAATTGAGACCCTCTGAGCTTCCCACTGAGCAGAAAGTCTATTTGAGATTTCTCTCCCTCTCCCTCTTCCCCTGTTCCCTCTCTCTCTCCAAAAATAAATAAATCTTGAGAAAAAAAAGACTTCTACACTGAAAACTATAAAATATGCTGAGAGAAATTAAGATATAATACAATGACATCCCATATTCCTGGGTTGGAAGACTTAATATTTTAAGATGTAAATACAAAAAAATCTGCATTTTCAATGCAATCCCTGTCAAAACTCCAGCAAAATCTTTTGCAAAAATAGAAAAACCCATCCTGAAATTTATATAGAATCATAAGAGGTCCTAAATACTCGAAACAGTTGACGTTGAAGGATTCACTTTTCTAATTTCAAAACTTTCTACAAGGCTCCAATGTACTGGCATGAAGATAGGCACATAGACCGATGGAAGAGGATAGAGAGCCCAGATATAAACCCTCACATGTGTGGTCAAATTATTTTGACAAGGGTACAGAGACCAATGCTGAAAGGATGGTCTTGTCAGCAAATGGTACTGGAAAAACTGGATACCCACATGCAAAAGAATGAAAGTAGACCCTTACCTTATACAACAGACAAAAATTAACTCAAAATGGATCAAAGACCTAAACTAAGACTTAAACCGTGAAATTCTGAAAAGAAAACAGGAGAAAGCTTTATGACATTGAATCTAGCAATAATTGTTTGGATATGACATCAAAAGCACAGATAACAAAAAAAAATTAGACTACATAAAAATTTTAATTTTTGTGGTTTAAAGGACATCAAGGGTGAAAAAGCAACCCACAGAATAGAAGAAAGCGGGTGCCTGGGTGGTTCAGTCTGTTAGGCATCTGCCTTTGGCTTAGGTCATGCTTTCAGGGTCTTGGGATGGAGCCCTGCATAGGACTACCTGCACAGTGGGGAGTCTGTTTCCCCTCTCCCTCTGTCCCTGCCCCTGGCTTGTGCTCTCTCAAGCTCACTCAAATGAATAAATAAAATCTTAAAAAAAATAATAGGAGAAAATGTTTGCAAGTCATACATCTACTAAGGAATTAATATCCAGCTCAGGTCATGATCCCAGGGTCCTGGGATAGAGCCCCGCTTTGGGCTCTCTGCTCAGTGGAAAGCCTGTTTCTCCCTCTCCCACTCCTCTGCTTGTGTTTCCTCTGTCTCTCTCTGTCAAATAAATAAAATCTTTTTTTTAAAAAAAGGAATTAATGTCCACAATATATAACTACAACTCAATAACAAAAAACCACCTAATTCAAAATGAGCAAAAGATGGGACACCTGGGTGGCTCAGTTGGTTAAGCGGCTGCCTTCAGCTCAGGTCATGATCCCGGCGTCCTGGGATCAAGTCCCACATCGGGCTCCTTGCTCGGCAGGGAGCCTGCTTCTCCCCCTGCCTCTGTCTGCCTGTGCTCTCTCTCCCTTTCTCTCTGACAAATAAATAAATTTTTTAAAAAAAGAGCAAAAGACTTAAATAGATGTTTTTCCAAAGGAGATACACAAATAGCCAGTAAGCACATGAGAAAATGTTCAACGCCACTAGTCATCAGGGAAATGCAAGTTAAAACTACAATAAGCTACCACTTCACACCTATTGGAATGGTTATTTGGGGGAGGAAAAGTACTGGGGTGCCTGAGTGGCTCAGTTGGTTAAGTGTCTGACTTCTGCTCAGGTCATGATCTCAGTGAGGTCCTGGGATCCAGGCCTGTGTCGGGCTCCCCGCTCAGCAGGGAGTCTGCTTGTCCTTCTCCCTCAGCCCCTCCCCCTGCTCATGCTGAATGTCTCAAACAAATAAATCATTTTTTAAAAAAAGTGTTGGCAATGAATCTTGGAACATTGAAAAAAAAATATTGGCAAGAATGTGGGGAAATTAGAACATTTGTGCATTTTTGCAGCCATTGAGGAAAACAGATTAGTGATTGCTCAAAAAATTAAACAGAGATACCATATGATCCAACAATTTCTACCTCCAGGTATATACTCAAAAGCAGAGACTGAAACAAATGTTTGTACACCCATGTTCATTACAGCATTATTTGCGATATACAAAAAGTAGAAACAACCCAAATGTCTGACAACAGATGAAGGAATCAACAAAAAGCATATACATATTATGGAATATCATTCAGCCTTAAAACGGAATGGAATTCTAATACATGCTAAAATAAGGAGGAACCTTGATAACCTCCTTAGTGAAGTAAGCCAGACACGAAAATACAAATATTATATGATCCTACATATATGAGGTAACTTAGAATAGTCAAATGTATGGAGACCGAACAGTGGTTACTTAGTCTGGGATAATGAAAAAGTTCTGGAGATGGATAGTGGTAGTGGTTGCGCAATATAAATGTACTTAATACTACTGAACTGTATACTCACAAATGGTTAAAGTGGTAAATTTTACATACAGTTTACCACAATAAGAAAAAAAGTGTCAGGCACCTTGGTGGCTTAGTTTGTTAAGCACCTGATGCTTGATTTTGACTCGGGTCATGATAGGGTTGTGGGACTGGTCCCCTTGTCTGGTTCTGTGCTGGGCACAGAGCCTGCTTAGGATTCTTCCCCATCCCCTGCCCTTTCTCCCCAACTCAAAAAGCGTCAGCATGCCTCTCACTACCCTATGTTTAAGAGATTGGCCAACAATAGGTGTTTGTATCCCATCACAAATACTATGAAAACAGTTTACCTCAGCATCAAGTTGTCTCCAAGGTGACAATATTGAGAACACTTGGATAGATTCTGTGAAGGACAGAGATGGATAGGAGCAAATCCCTACCTCCGTGGTACTTACAATATAGTTAGAAAACAGCAAACATAGAAAATAAAAAGATCATACCCTGTGGCGCCTGGGTGGCTCAGTCGGTTAAGTGACTGCCTTCAGCTCAGGTAATAATCCCGGAGTCCCAGAATAGAGTGCAGCATTAGGCTCCTGGCTCCACCAGGAGTCTGCTTCTCCCTCTGACCTTCTACCCTCTCATGCTCTCTCTTACTTGCTCTCTCTCTCAAATAAATAAAATCTTAAAAAGAAATCATACCATGAATCAGGTAAGCGCCACAGAAAAGTTGCAGGATGTTCATCTTTATTTTTTATACAAGGTTGCACAGTGTGTTAAACCCAGCTCATACTCCCCTCTGAAATTGTTTTACATCCAAACATCCTGCTCAAGACCAGACAGCCATGTTTTCAGGGTGGTCAGACCAAGGGTAGAACACTGATCCAACATCCAATCCATAGGTTAAGCTGGGCCAACCCATTTATTTCTAAACACATTGTACTAAAATTAGACTTAGATAACAATGGACCCTTGAACTAAAAGGTCAAGAATGATGGAGCTAGAGCGCTATTGGTGGGTAATGTGCAAGCTGGGGAAGCTGGTAAGAATGATGCAGAAATCATAGGTTATACAACCCTAGACAGAATACAGCCTCAGAAAAAAGTCCTGTCCTCATGAAGACTGGCTGTCCTTTTTCTGCTCCTGGGATGCTAACTTGCCAGTGAGATTTTTGTGTTTTTAAAATACCTCTCTCTGCCACCATTACGGTTTGTTTAAGCTAGCTTGAGTGAGCATTCCCTGTACCTAAATGATCCTAGAGAGAAGACATTTGCATTTCCTCTATAAGAATCTCCTGATCATAGATGAAAAGGACTGCTTTGAAGAGCTGACTGTCACTGGAGGGTGTCAGATGGGAATCTAATGTTAAATGAAGGAGTTGGAATAGATTAAGGTATTTTCAGACCACTATGGACAAGTGAAATTAGCATGAAGGTAGTACGGTATAATGATAAAGAGGGTTTGAGGGGCCACCAATGGTTGTCCATTCAGATCCTAGCTCCATCACTCTGTATATGACTTGAATGATTTACTTAATTGCCTAGACCTCCATTTTTCCACATGGAGAGTGAGAGATGACAATACCTTGCAGAATTATTGGGGGAAATAAATGTATATGAAGTGTGTACACATTGTAGGGAATCAAAATGAGTTTTTATTATTAAAGCATGACTAATATGGCCTGTTCAAATCAAATCATGGTGGTCTTGGCCAGTTTGTAATATAATTTTTATTTTTATTTATTTTTTTAAATTTTTTATTTATTTATTTGACAGAAAGAGATCACAAGCAGGCAGAGAGGCAGGAGAGAGAGAGGAAGAGAAGCAGGCTCCCTGCTGAGCAGAAAGCCCGATGTGGGGCTCAATCCCAGGACCCTGGGATCACGACCTGAGCGGAAGGCAGAGGTTTTAACCCACTGAGCCACCCAGGCACCCCTGTAATATATTTTTAGTTAACAGAATTGTTCTCAAGTTTCTCCCCATTCAAGCCCTCTTTATCACTACCTGAATCTTAGCAAACACCAGGAAAGAGAGAGGAATGGATGAATCAAATAGCATGCAATGGTGAGAGTACAATTAGACTCTGAGTTACTTGGGAACAGGGAATAGCTTTTATTACATCTTTGTGTCTTCAGTGTCCAGGACAGGGCATGGAATACATAAGCACATATAAGGTAAACTGGTATCAATTTGACTTATAAATGCATGGATGACCAAGTATTTGAGTCATCTAGCAGCCAGAGGTCTCACACAGTGTTGTTCTCTACCCCCAAATGGCTAAAGTATCATGGGATTTATTGAATCATATAGCATAAGCAGCAGCACTACTTGTACCTCATTCTTGACCTTTCAGAGTCCTTTCTTGCTTGGGGACCCAGTCAAAGGCACTAACCTGTACCCACTGAAAAGTGGGTCATGGCAGTATTTCCAAGCGCAGAATACGCTGCCTCCAAAACCCAGAGAACCCTAATGTGTTTCCTTCTTTCTTTTTTTTAAAGATTTTATTTATTTTATTTGACAGAGATCACAAGTAGGCAGAGGCAGGCACAGAGAGAGGAAGGGAAGCAGGCTCTCTGCTCAGAGAGCCCCGAAGCGGGGCTCGATCCCAGGACCCTGGGATCATGACCTGAGCCGAAAGCAGAAGCTTTGACCCACTGAGCCACCCAGGCACCCCAATGTGTTTCCTTCTTGGTGGCAAGAGGTACTTTGTGTAATGGCTTGTTTTTTTCTTTGGAGGGAATATCCCCAAAATTTCCAGATCATTGAACCCCTAAAAACTTCACCAATGTGGCAGGCCTCTAAATCTTTGTATGGTTTCTCCCCCATATTCTGGAGTGCAAGTGCCTCACCAAGGCATCCAGATTAATCACCATATACTTCTTATGGTGTCTGATTAACATGATAGTATTGACATACTGGACCAATATGATGTTCTGCAAGATGTTCAAAAAGTTCAGATCCCTTTATTTATTTTTTTTAAAAGATTTTATTTATTTATTTATTTATTTGACAGACAGAGATCACAAGTAGACAGAGAGGCAGGCAGAGAGAGGAAGGGAAGCAGGCTCCCGGCTGAGCAGAGAACCTGACGCGGGGCTCGATCCTAGGACCCTGGGATCATGACTTGAGCCAAAGGCAGAGGCTTTAACCCACTAAGCCACCTAGGTGCCCCCAGATCTCTTTTAGATTATATTATGGACAAAGAACATGTGAATTAACATGACACTGGGGGCAAGATCATGAATGCTTACTGTTGCCCATCCAATGTGATCATCTTTTCAAATGGGTGTGGAAAAGAACACATTTGCCAAATCAGTGGCTATACATCATGTACCTAAGGCTCCAATAATCTCTTCTAGAAAAGTATCACATCTAAGATAGCAGGTGTAGTTGGAGACACTACTTGATTAAGTTTGTGCTAGTCTACTTGTCATCTGCCATGACCTACCAGTTCTTGTAGAGGCAGACTGATGGATTAAATGTGAATATGACAGGGACCATCATTCTTGCATTCTTTAATGTTTGAGGCACTAAACTCTGCCAGTCCCCTAAAACGTGACAGGTTTTTTATTTATATTGGCCATTGTCAAGGAGCAGTTTCAGAGGCTTCGACTTGGCGTTTCTTACTAATACTTAGTAGCTCTCATTCTACAGGTCAAGAAACTAATGCGAGGGTTCTTCCATTTCTGTGTATGCCCATTCCTATTGTACATTCAGGAATAGGCAAAATAACTGGGTAGGTCCATGTACCTAGTGGAACCAATGTGAGACATACCTGACCAAAGACTCCATTTATTACCTGATTCACATATGCTCCATTCCAATAAGAGAACCATGTTAATGCTTTATGTCCCCAGGTATCAGTGTTAACTTGGACCTTGCATTCAGTAACGCTAAAAAACAGGGTATTTTCCTTACTTTAATAGAGAATTTCTGAATAAATGGCCTTAGCTCCCTTTGGGGATGGGCTGGGGGAATCACTACCATATTTATTTGCTATGATTTTGCAGAGTCCTTCCTCATAAGATCCTGGTATCCTTCAGATGATAGCTTCAGAGTCTGATAATAAACAGATTTTGTTTTGTTTTTTAAAGATTTTATTCATTCATTTGAGAGAGAAAGACGGAGCACAAGCAGGGGGAGAGGGAGAAGCAGACTCCTCACCGAGCTGGGAGCCGGATGCAGGGCTCGTTACCAGGACCTGGAGATCATGACCTGAGCTGAAGGCAGACACTTAGACATCTGAGCCACCCAGTCACCCCAATAAGAAAAGATGTTTGACTTTCCAGTAGGACAGATGATTTCAGCCTTCTCCTTCACATCCATTTTGTTTTAATAATTAAAAAAATTAATTGTGGTTAAAAAAAAAAACCCAACATAAAAAAAAAAACAACATAAATTTAAAACCTTAATTATGGGGGTGCCTGGGTGGCTCAGTGGGTTAAAGCCTCTGCCTTCAGCTCGGGTCATGATCCCAGGGTCCTGGGATCGAGCCCCACATCGGGCGCTCTGCTCCGCGGAGAGCCTGCTTCCTCCTCTCTCTCCCTGCCTGCCTCTCTTGCGTACTTGTAATCTCTATCTGTCAAATAAATAAATAAAATCTTAAAAAAAAACAAAACCTTAATACTGTTTAAATGTACAGTTCAGTAATGTTAAGTATAGTCACATTCTTGTACGAGAGATCTCCAGAACTTTTTCATCTTGCAAAACAAAAACTCTTTATCCATTAAATAACTCCCCATCTACCATCCCCCAGCTCCTGGCAACCACTATTCTACTTTCTGTTCCTGTGGATCTGACTACTATAGATGCCTCATATAAGCAGAATAATACATTATTTGTCTTTTTGTCTACTTATCCATTCTTACTCTCCTTTAATTATATATACTAGGCAGTCCATCTATACTGGCCCTTTTGAGAAAAACGTGTTCTTTGAACTATCTCCAAAATCCATCAGCAAGACTTTCCTGGCTACCATTTTGACATTGTCCAAACTTCTTCTAATGTTTAAGTATTGCCATCTGGTCTATGCTAGTCTGAGATCTTATCCCCATTGCTACTAGGGAGCTCATTTCCTGCCATCAGTTCTGACTTAAGAGACAACAGTTGTTACAAGATTCTCAATGAATCTAACACTTTCCTTAGCTAGTGCATTCCTTGTTGCTTCTGTAAATGGAGTGTCTTCCAGGCTCTTCCATAAAGCATGGTGGATTTTTCTGTCTTAGATAATAGATTCGTCATAGCAGGCCCACTTCTTGGAGACTTCTGATTCATTTAACTATAGTTTTCTTGGCAGTTCTGTCATATCTACTTTTTTTTAAAAATGTATTTATTTATTTATTTATTTATTTGACAGAGAGACAGAGAGAGAGAAAGCGCACAAGTAGGCAGAGTGGCAGGCAGAGAGAGAGGGAGAAGCTGACTCCCCATGAAGCAAGCAGCCCAACATAGGGCTCAATTCCAGCACCCTGGGATCATGACCTGAGCCAAGGCAGATGCTTAACCAACTGAGCCACCCAGGCTCCCCCTACTTTTTTTTTTTTTTTTTAGATTTTATTTATTTATTTGAGAGGGAGGGAGAGAAAGAGAACACAAGCAGGGTAGGGGGCAGAGGGAGATGGAGAAGCAGAGAGCCTGACGCAGGGCTCAATTCCAGGACCCTGGGAACATGACCTGAGCCAAAAGCAGACACTTAACGAACTGAGACACCCAGTCACCCCTGTCTACCTGATTTAATACAGATTTATCACTTTTTCAAGCTTCAAGGAACCATCCCAGCAGTGTAGGACCATCTCTTGGGGCTGGCAGAGTATTAAATCCTGTGGCATAGCAGAGTGCCCTGATATTGATGAATTGTCCCTTATCCAGCCTTAAATTCCACCATTTATCCAACCACCATTTATCCAACCAACTCTCTTGGTACTTGTCATTATATGTAAGTCAGGTCCTATAGCTAGCTACTTTGGGATATAATCTTGCCTAGTTAGGCTATTTGATTCTAGATATGGATCCATGGCCGGGAAGAGAAATTGGAAAAGATCCTGAGGGGGACTTCAAAGTGGGGAGGGATGAGCCTTTATCTTCCTTCCTGAGAGAATGGGTCACTCCTATAGGCCCAGGGTGTTACCACTAGACCCCAAGACATGACTTTTATAGCTCACCTGCTTGTACCCACAGACCTTTGTCCCACATTTCCCTTAAGCTCTTCTTTCCAGTTGACTTCTTAACTCAGACAAAAGACCCTACTGTTGTAACATCTCATGATGGAAACCAAAACTATTCTGCAAGCAGAGGAAGAGCTCTGGCAGCCCATAACACCCAGACCAGTTTGAGCTAACCCACCCCAACTTGCTACCTGTGCAGATGAGCCATGGCGTGACCTCTGGAATGACTGACAATTACCTTTATTTCATTACAATATTAAAATCTCCACCGAAGGAAGAGTATAAGCTTCACTTACATAATATACTATACATGTACAGGCATGTTTTCTTTTTTTTTCTTAAGATTTTATTTATTTATTTATTTGACAGAGAGAGAGAAGTAGGCAGAGAGGCAGGCAGAGAGAGACGGGGAAGCAGGCTCCCTGATGAGCAGAGAGCCTGATTTGGGGCTCAATCCCAGGACCCTGAGATCATGACCTGAGCTGAAGGCAGAGGCTTAACCCACTGAGCCACCCAGGCACCCCTACAGGCATGTTTTCTTAAGGCACAAGTGTGATCTTGTGCTTGCCTCTACACACACGATAAGCCTTCCTCAATTAAATATTCATCCTGACCCTAAATAAAAGAAACCCATTCACCCTTGCTCAGGGAGACACATCTTTGGAAATTACCCCCTGTATCTCCTTATTTGTTGCAAATAAAGTTTCATTTGTGTGACAACTCAGCTGGTATAGTTTCTATCTGTGACTCACTAAGAAGTGAACTCACATTAGTTCTGTTACAAGAGGATTCAGAGGAATCTTGGGATTCATATTTCTCAAGTGCTCCTACTTAGATATCTTTACCTCAAATTCAAGGGTACTACTTCTTCCCTATCAGGACCCCATTTTTTTTAGGACCCAAATTTTATGAAGAGAGTCTCATACACTGAGAATTCAAACTTCTTTAAAATTATCCAATTCTCACAGTTCTGCTTTGTAATTAATTGTCTCTGACCATTGATTGCAAGAGATGAGGGTCTCTTTATTTTTTACCTTTTTTTTTAAAAGATTTATTTATTGGGGTGCCTGGGTGATTCAGTTGGTTAAATCTCTGCCTTCAGCTCAGGTCATGATTTCAGGGTCCTGGGATCAAGCCCCATGTTGGGCTCCCTGCTCAGCTGGAAGCCTGCTTCTACCTGCCACTCTGCCTGCTTGTGCTCACTCGCTCTCTCTCTGTGTCAAAAAAATATTTTTTTTAAAGATTTTATTTATTTATTTGACAGAGAGATCACAAGTAGGCAGAGAGGCAGGCAGAGAGAGAGGAGGAAGCAGGCTCCCCGCGGAGCAGAAAGCCCGATGCAGGGCTTGATCCCAGGAACCTGGGATCATGACCCGAGCTGAAGCCAGAGGCTTTAACCCACTGAGCCACCCAGGCGCCCCAAATAGAATCTTTTTTTAAAAAGATTTATTTATTGATTTGAGAGAGAATGGGAGAGGGAAAGAGAATTTTAAGCAGACTCCTCAATGAATGTAGAGCCCTACTCAGGGCTTGAAATCATGACCCTGAGATCATAACCCTGACATTAACACCTGAGCCAAAACCAAGAGTCAGACACTTAACTTGGACTGCGCCACACAGGTGCCCCAGGAGATGACAGTCTCTTTATTTTTTTTATTTTTTTTTAAGATTTTTATTTATTTATTTGACAGAGAGAGATCACAGTAGACAGAGAGGCAGGCAGAGAGAGAGAGGGAAGCAGGCTCCCTGCTGAGCAGAGAGCCCGATGCGGGACTCGATCCCAGGACACTGAGATCATGACCTATGCCGAAGGCAGCAGCTTAACCCACTGAGCCATCCAGTTGCTCGATGACAGTCTCTTTAAATGCTAAAAGTGAGATCCTTTGCTTTGAACTGTTGATTAACGTATCTCGGCCTGTCATTTTCTTTCATGAGTTAATCAATGGCTCTTAGCAACAGTCACCCACTTCTACAGTCCTTATAGTTGTTATTTCCCATCTATCTTTCAAATGCTTGAGACATTCCAACTATTACATTGAGCATCCCTTTCCTTCTACCTGTATCCTACCCCAAATCACTGCAGGCGAAAGACTGCAATTACCTCTACAGTATGTCAGGGAATCTCCCCCACGTACCCCACAGTCTTTGTGTGATCCAACTCCAGAATACCATCATTAGGATCTGTTTTCTAGGAAGCACTCTTGGCAACAGATGTCATAGGCTAGATTCCCTAGAAGCAGAGCCTGAGATAGGGATTCTGGTTCAAGTGATTTATTGAGGGATTTGCTCAAACGAGGAGACAGAAGCAACATAGGAGAGGGGAGAAAAACTAAGGAAAAGTGTAGATTTGAAGAGTAATCCCACAGGGAAACTCTAAAACAAGAACTGTACCCCAAGATTAATCTCTTCAGACATGGGACTATGTTAGACAGCCATTGACAATTCTCCCCACTTCCCTCGCCCCCAAGAGAGATGGCTCTTGTCTGGTTGAGGACAAGTTTCCAAGAAGGGGGAAAACTGAATTGTTAACAGCCAACATTGGCAGCTACCAGAGAATGGATGCACCAACTGGCAAAAAGGACTTGAATTTGGCACCAAAACATCCTTCATTAAAAAACACAGATATTCTTAGACTTTGGAGATCTACATATATATAAAGTCATGTTATCTTCAAGTAATAATTTATGTTTACAATCCCTTATCCGCAAATCCAAAATCCCAACCAGATTCAAGATGGTTTTAGGGGTGGCTCAACTGGGTGGCTCAGTTGGTTAAGCATCTGCCTTCAGCTCAGTTCATGGTCCCAAGGTCCTGGGTTCTGCAAAAATAAACAAAATCTTTGGGGAAAAAAAGATGGGTTGAAAAAAAGTGTGTGTGTGTGTGTGTGTGTGTATATATATATATATATATATATATAAACTTTTTTTTTTAAAGATTTTATTGGGGCGCCTGGGTGGCTCAGTGGGTTAAAGCCTCTGCCTTCAGCTCAGGTCATGATCTCAAGGTCCTGGGATCAAGCCCCACATGGGGCTCTCTGCTCAGAGGGGAGCCTGCTTCCTCCTCTCTCTCTACCTGCCTCTCTGCCTACTTGAGATCTCTATCAAATAAATAAATAAAATCTTTTAAAAAATAAAAAAGATTTTATTTATTTATTTGACAGTGAGAGAGAGAGGACACACAAGCAGGGGGAGCAGCAGAGGGAGGAGGGAGAAGCAAGCTCTCCGCTGAGAAGCAAGCCCGATGTAGGGCTAGATCCCAAGACTTTGGGATCATGACCTGAGCCGAAGGCAGGTATTTAACCAACTGAACCACCCAGGTGCCCCCCCAAAAAGTATATTTTTAATAAATGTGGTACAAGCTGCAGAAACACAAAAATTGATTATAGGGTACTGCCTCAGATTCACTTGGACTCTTATTTATATGATCTATGTCTTATGTTAAATTTTTTAAATCCAAAAAATTTCCTAATTCTGAAATAAATCTGGCTCTGAGAATTTTGGATAGAAAATTATGGACCTATAGCTATCACTTGTCCATATATAAACCATACACAATTCAAAAGTAATCCTTAACAACCCTGAAACAGGGATTTGCTTTCCCCACTTTTCATATGAGGGCTTAGAGGCACAGAAAGGTGAACCAACTTGAGTAACTTACTCAAAGTCTCAAGCTAATGAATGGAAAACTCAGATCTGTGAGACTTCAAAGGCTGTTTCTTCCCATTACACTATGCTGTGTCTGCTAGTGAGATCATTTCTTGTTTATGTAATGATATTAGCTCTTAGTAATGTGATGTTTTGCAAAGAGCACTGTGACTTCTAGGACCTCTATTACCTGAACATATTTGAAAATCTCTAATGATCTTTTCTACCCCCTGGAATTCCACATGATTCTGTAAACGTTAGGCCCACTGCCTCTGGTGGATTACTCTCATTGTTATTTAACATTTATGGAGGGTCAGTGTTTTAGCTTTGCATAAAAATGACAGCTTTCTATTTACTCATTAGCATTATTCCTCTTACAGAACAATTTTCATGGGATTTAGAGAGGACTTCTTAGGGGCGCCTGAGTGGCTCAGTAGTTAAGTGTCTGCCTTAGGCTCAGGTCATGATCCCAGGATTCTGGGATTGAGCCCCGCCTCAGGCTCCCTGCTTAGCAGGAAGCCTGCTTCTCCCTTTCCCACTCCCCCTGCCTGTGTTCCCTTTCTCGCTGTTCTCTCTCTGTCAAATAAGTAAAATCTTTAAAAAAAAAAAAAAAGAGGACTGCTTATCAGTACAACATGGCCAAGTAAAATGAAAAAGGGTCCGGGAATTAGACATAAATTCAAATCAGTTTTTTGCTACTTAATTCATTCAATAACTTACAAAGGAACTATGTCATTGTTAGGCACAGGGGAAAAATTGGTCTTTAAGATGCCAGACTTCTAATTTACTCTCAGGTTTCTATTATGACTAAAAAACCATGTGTTAGATTTTAATATATGTCTTCCTAATTTTTATAAAATGTATACCAAGTAATAAAAGAAATCAAAGTTCTTTTCTGCAGATAACAAAAATGTGAAAGTGTGACATCTGTTTTTACAAAATAGGTATAAGAACATGCATACCTTATGTATTCTTTGTTGAATCATTGGCCACGGTCATTGGCCATTCATTGGCCAAGGTCAGATTATCTTGACTATGACTGAATCCAGAGAGCCAGAATCTAGGCCATTGATAAACTTCTGAATATTCATTTTGTCTAATTAGACCTTTTAGGGGCATTGGGATATTTTTGCTAACTCCTGCCTGTTAGAACAGATGGGACAGCAAATAGGACACAGAGCTGGTTCTGTGTTAAGTGACTTCCTCAGTAAAACTCTCTGCTATCTGCCAGATGCTCTGGTTGCCTGGACCAGGGGCTACCCAGGATTCTTACCTTGCCCGTTGTGTTATTTTGCTTCTTATCTGCCTTTTCTTCCTTCCCTCAGGGGCTTGAGGGTTGTTTGGGGGTAGTGGTGATAAAGCAGAACAATGAAACTCATTTGGCACTGCTTGTGAGAGTCATTTCCTTAACTTTATTGCCTGAGCCTAATAAAATAGAACTAAAACCTAAGGATGTGAACTTTTCCACAGCTTTGATTGTGCCCTATCCCCCAGAACATGACCAGTCATGACCTCGAGTTTACTAAATTACGTAGCTACTTTTATGATGACCTCGTTCAATGAATTCGAATTTAGTTTTGATTTATTTTAGCTTTCAAGTTTGCGCATACAGATCTCCACACACTTTAAAAGTCCTGTTTTGGAGGTAAAATCACAAGTGGCACTGAGTTGGAGGCTTGCAAGTCACACTGTCATGGCCACCACAGGAAGGTAATTAGAAAAATATTTTGCAGTGCATACATACATGGGCAGGCATCGGCTTTACTTTTGTTTTTTTGTGTTTTTTTTTAAAGATTCTACTTATTCACCTGACAGAGAGAGATCACAAGTAGGCAGAGAGGCAGGCAGAGAGAGTGAGAGGGAAGCAGGCTCCCTGCTGAGCAGAGAGCCCAATGCGGGACTCGATCCCAGGACCCCGAGATCATGACCTGAGACAAAGGCAGCGGCTGAACCCACTGAGCCACCCAGGCGCCCTACTTTTGTTTTTTTTAATCATCATCTAAGGTGAGATCAGATAGGTTTATACCTACCTATCATCCTATTTAATTCCAACAACAACCCTGAGATAGGTACTACTATCCTTGTTTTATCAGTGAGGAAATATGGATCAGAGAGGTTGAGTAACTTGTCCAACATCACACAGCTTGCAGGTGTCCTAACTGGAATATAAACACAAATAGGTTTGTCTAACTCCAAAGCCAACATGACAGGTCTTGTGTTTGGGCCTGAGTTAATGAATAATATAAACAGTACAATCCTCAGTACTGACAATCCTCCCAGTAATCACGTTCCTTTAATGACTGCTTTTCTGTGCTCATCACTATGCTAGATGCTTTATAGGCATTATGTCACCTAGTCCTCAACAGCTTCTCTGCTGAATGCCTATTACTAGCCCTCTTTTACATATGAAGAAACTGGAATTTAGAAAAATTATAAAGTACAGCTAATCACTACTGAGCTCTCTCTGTAAAGGATAGGTCATATTTCTTAAGTTCTCACAACAACTGTATGCAGTAGGTGCTCTTATCATTTCAATTTTACAGGTGAGGAAGCTGAAGCACAATTGGTTTAGCAGCCTTCTCAGGGAAACAGAGCTAAGTAAGTGGGAGAGTCAAACCAACCGGGGTATCTGGTTTCAGAGATTGCTTGCTTAACTCCTGTGCCACACTGTCTAATGCCAAGAGTCCTGGATTTGTATCCCCAGTCTGTCTGACCCCAAAGTAGTCTCTGTCCAGGCCATATATGGCTCTTCTGCTCAACTGTTTCACATTCACTTCTTTAGCTTTGTGCCTTTTTTTTTTTTTTTTAGAATCATCCACTTGCTCAACAAACACTCACTGAATACCTACTGTATATGCTATATACTAGGGAAACAGGATACCTAACCAATGAAACATTATGCAGCCATAGAAAAAAAGAAAGATCTCAATATACTGATAGAGCATAAGCTCTGAGCTATATTGTTAAACGATAAAGCAAGATGTAGAAGAGTATATATTGTATCCTTTTTTATGTGCAAGAAAGAAGGGATCTACGGAACAAATGGTCTCAACTCTTCACAGGTGTTGGTGTGATGAATGACAAAGAAAGGCTAAAGGGTGAATTATTACAAGGTATTAAAGAAACTTGACAAAGGAAATGCAACATGTGATTCCCCAACAAGATCCTGGATCTGGGGAGGGAAAAAAGCTATAAAGGGTTAAGTCCTAAACTGTAAGTAAGGGGTCTGAGATGTTATCTTACTTGAGCAATTTTGTGCATGTGCACGTGTACACACACACGCGCACACACAGACGGGCACATGAAACCACCAGATCTGGATCAGAGAGAGGCTGTTTTTACTGACACAGCAATTTTAGCAGCTGCTTTCTATGTCCTATTTTCCCATAGGGTGACAGAAAAAGGGCCTGGTGTCACCTGCTTGTACAGTGGTGTATGTACTATGTAAGAGAAACTCCAAAATTATGAACCTCAGAGCTAATCTAGAATGGCCTTCATAGCTGGCCATCCCTCCTTCCAGAGATGGACAGAGCTATCTTGGTTCTGGAATGTAAACACTTCCTATTTGGGGAAAGGTGGAAAAGATCTTGACTTCATCTTTGTGGAATGTTAACAAGTGACTGAGAAGTGGGGAATGTACGACTTTATCTCTTCAGAAGTCTCTCTCTTTAGGGTCGCTATTCAAACCAGGTTTGACAGATTTTTTTTTTTTTTCTCGGAAAGCCCAACCCATGCAGAAAAGTGAAAATATTTATGGAGAGTTGTTTTTTGGCCTAAGGGACATCAGTGGGACAATGAATGGAAATTATGTAAGAACTATGTGTTAGACAAAAATATTTAACAAATGTTAAATTTCCTGAAATTGAGAATTGTATTGTATTTGAAAATGTCCTTTTTCTTGGTAGACAAATCCTTAAGTTATTTATGAGTAAAGGGTCATGAGACTGCAACTTGATCTCAAATGTTTCAGCAAATAATAAAACCAGCCTAAAATAAAAAAATACAAGAAATAACAAGTGTTGGTGAGAATGTGGAGAAAGAACACAATCCTTACAACAATGCTTTAAGGAAGGTATGAGTATCCTCTGTGTAAAGGAAGACACTAGCTCGAAGATACAGAGGGGCTTGCTTAGTCACATAGTAAGTTAACGAGCCTGTTTTTCAAACCCAGGTATATCTAATGCCAAAGTCATTATACTTGTTCTTCCACACGACTTCCTCAGGGGCAGAAACTTCTTGTGATTTCTTTTTCTTTTTCCAGGGCCTACACTGTGTCTGGTGAGTAGTAGGCACTCCATAAATATTTCTTTGCTGAAAAATTGCTAGTGTATACCATGTTAGATCATATTTCCATGTTTTCCTTGAGTATTTTCCCAACTGACATGCCCCATCTTCTTCTTTGCCTATTTAAACTCTACCTATCTTTGAAATGCTTTGAAAGTCTCCTTTGTGGAGCCTCCCTGACTGTGGTAGCCTATGCTGATCTCTTTCCCTCAGTTTGAATAATGCCAGCACAGACACAGTTTAGCACTGGGTTACATTCTGCTCTATATTAGGGTTGTCCTGGCTTATTCATGGCTAGCTTCTCAGGACAAGGATAGGGTCTTATCTTTGGAATGCCTCAGAGCACATAACATAGGCCTAATTGCATGGCTCATTGATTGGAAGACTTCTTTCATCTACAGCCAAAGAACACTGGGAGGTTACATTCAATTGTATACACTTCTGAGACTAACAAACTCCTACTCTCTGGGGCACCTGGGTGGCTCAGTCAGTTAAGCCTCTGCCTTTGGCTCGGGTCATGATCTCAGGGTCCTGGGACAGAGCCCTGCATGGGGCTCCCTGCTCAGTGGAGATCCTGCTTACTACCACCACCACCAACAATAAAATCCTACTTTCTGATTAAGAGTCTTACCTCATTGAGGGCTCAGGAGGTAGAGCATGTAACTCCTGATATTGGGGATGTAAGTTCAAGCCCCACATTAGGTGTAGAGATTATTTGAAAATAAAATCTTAAATAAAAAATTAAAAGAGTCCTCCCTCAGTAAACAGCAAACAGTGATTGTTGCTGAGGCAAAATAAATTCACTACTAATATAGGATAATGGTTGAAAACAGAGATGAAAACTAACTACATCAAGATTCCACCAATATAACTCCAAGTTCTACATTCAGTCTCAGAATTATCTGGGCCTCAGTTTCTTGTTTGTAAAATAGGAATGGTAATAATAGAACTCACCTGGCAGATTTTTTTGTGAACATTAAATGCAATGATAATAACAATATTACACATAAAGCATTTACTGCTTGACACATAGTAAGCACTTGATAAATGTTATTCATTAGCATTATCGCTGATTCTAATAGTAATCTAGTAAACTAGATTCCAATTTCAAATTTTCATAATTTAATATTGCACCTCAAGGTACCATTACACCACGTCAAGATTCCTACTGAAATTCAAGATGGTGCTATCTGAATCCCATATTTTATGCTTGTATTTCAAGCTAAGCCTTTAAACTTCAGTACTGTATTATTGGAACTTAAAGTTCTGATTTCAAAATCCAAGATTCTAATGATATAATTCCATGTTCTAATCTTGTAACTCCAGTTTCTACTTCAGAAACTATAGATTCTTTCTCTGAAACTGAAATTCTATTGGACCTCTAGATTTTACTCTCATAACCTGATATTCTACTATTAGAATTCTAGGCTCCAAATTCAGAGCCTGAGATTTTGGTACTGAACTCCAATATCTACTACTGAAAGTTCAGGTTCTATTCTCTGAACCTGAGCATTCTATCAACAGAATTCAGCTACTACTTGGAAACCAAAATTCTGCCCCTGAAAGCACAGGCTCTACTCTTTGAACTTGAATCCTATAATTTTTTCCTTTTCTTTTCTACTCTTTTTTTAGAGATGAAGAGAGATGGGAGGTGTGGAGGAGAAGAAGGAGAGAGAGAGAACCTTGGGCAGGCTCCATGCCCAGTGTGAAGCCCAATCCAGGGCTCGGACTCACAACCAGAACCGAAATCAAGAGTCAGGTGCTTAAGAGACTAAGCTACCCAGGCACCCTGTATAATTAGATTCCTAAATCACAACCAGAAATTTTACTTCAGGAATTTCAATAATGGCAACTCAAGATCTATATTTAGAATACCAAGTTCTAATCTGTGACTTTTGTATTTTATTTTTGACCTCCAAGTTCTATCAAAGTCTGAGATTCTAACACTAAATTACAGGTGTCAAACTTGGAATGGCAGATTTTACTATTTCACTCCAGATTTAATATAACCCCGATTTGACTCTCCGTTTTCTAGTTTCTATCAGAGAATGGATGAGTAAGGTTTCTTGAGAATTTCCCAGGCATTACTACTTGATTATACACTGTCTGAATGGTGCTCTCATATTCCTAAGATAACAAATTCCTTGATGAATGGAGTCCTCTGGCAACGGCTACAATAATAGGAAAACAGTTTGGCCCATGACAAAATCATTACATTAAGGAAACTTCCTACAGTTCGCCCTTCCTTTCCCCCACCTACCATCTCAACTTTGAGGCTCTTCCTCAGGTCTCCAGTTCCCTTTTGCACTCTCTATGCATCCATCCAACCCACTCAGGTCAAGTAAGTGGTTCTCAAGAATATATTTGAAACTTTTTACACTAAAGAGCAGATGAATTAAAATATTTCATACATTCCCCTTCCCCTCTCCATTTATTTATTTTTAAAAATTTATTTATTTTAGAGAGAGAAAGCATACACACGAGTAGAGGGAGGAGCAGAGGGAGAGGGACAAGCAGACCCAGTGCCGAGCACGGAGCCTGAGATCGTGACCTGAGTTGAAACCAAGAGTTGGAGGCTTAACCGACTGAACCACCCAGGTACCCCTCTTCTGCATTTAAATATTTAAAATTCAAAGCCTCAGCCAAAGAGTTGAAGCTCCTAATGTGACATTTCACATACTTTCAAGAAGTAAGAGTGGTAATTTGGAAAGAAAATCACAGGGCCTCTAAATGACACTTGAATCACCTTACCTGGTTGATTTGTATTATGTTCCAAAAACATTCTGGGATTTGGAAAAGTTCCCTCATTTCCCTTACCATTTGTAAAATGGGGATCAAAATTTAGGTAGATAATATACATAGAAGAGCTTTGTGAATATTATGCAATTACGATTGGTTGGTTATTGTTATTACCCCTCTCCCTCACTCTCTTCTAATGAGCACTCCACTAGCGGCTTTGACCATGACTGCTGTGCCATGTGTTGGATGTGGCTGGAACTACACTGCTACATTTCTCCTCAGCAATACCCAACAATCACTTTAGATTTTCTCTGGTACACTTGAAGCCCCATTAGAAAGAAAACCCCCTTGACTGGTTTCACTGAATTTATAATAAACAATTTGAGATTAGTGAATTCAACAGTTACCTACTGAACATTTACCAAGTGGAAAGGGCCGAGGAGTTAAAGATGGAGAAGTCCTAATTCGCAGAGTTAAGGGGATGAAGGATAACTGTTAGGGAAACACTTCACAGATCAGGTGATCTCCTACTTTGTGAAAGGAGTATAATTTTGAAAGGGGAATAAGAGCACTCCAGGCAAAGAGAACAATATGAAAAAAGGCAGAGAACTGTAAAAGTGCCTTTGAGAGGGGCACCTAGCTGATTCAGTTGGAAGAGCATGTAATTCTTTTTTTTTTTTTTTAAGATTTTATTTATTTATTTGACAGACAGAGATCACGAGTAGGCAGAGAGGCAGGGGGAGAGAGAGAGAGGAGGAAGCAGGCTCCCCACTGAGCAGAGAACCCGATTTGGGGCTCGATCCCAGGATGCCGAGATCATGACCTGAGCTGAAGGCAGAGGCTTAACCCACTGAGCCACCCAGGCGCCCCCGAGCAGGTAATTCTTGAACTTGAGGGTTCACCCTACACGTTGGGTGTGGAGATTACTTAACTACTTAATAACTTAAATAGGCAAACTGTATTTAAAGAATTTTTAAAAAGAATTTATTTACTCATTTGAGAGGGAGAGAGAGAGCATGAGCAGAGGGGAGAGGCAGAGTCCCTACTGAGCAGGGAGCCCAGCACAGGACTCATCTCGGGACCCTGAGATCATGACCTGAACCAAAGCAAACACTTTACCAACAGCCACCCAGGCACGCCTAAACTTAAATTAAAAAACAATAAATAGGGGTGCCTGGGTGGCTCAGTAGGTTAAGCCTCTGCCTTCAGCTCGGGTCATGGTCTCAGGTCCTGGGATCGAGCCCTGCATCAGGCTCTCTACTCGGCAGGGAGCCTGCTTCCCCCTCTCTCCCTCTGCCTGCCTCTCTGCCTACTTGTGACTCTGTCAAATAAATAGATAAAATATTAAAAAAAAATAAGCAAGCAAGCAAACAAATAAATAAAAGTGCCTTTGAGGGGTGTCTGGATGGCTCAGTCAGTTGAACGTCCGACTCTTGATCTCAGCTCAGGTCTTGATCTCAGGGTCATGAGTTCAAGCTCCACAAAGTGCCTTTGAGAGTGGTAAATTTCTTTGTTAACTGAGCATCAGATCCATGGAAGGAGGAAGTGAAAACAGTGATTAATAGCCAATATCCACCGCCTCCCTGTGTACAAAGTCCTTTTAGAAAGGAAGACTCAAAGAAGTCTTTATAATACAATGGTTGAGGGGCGCCTGGGCAGTTCAGTCTTTAAGCATCTGCCTTCTACTCAGGTCATGATCCCAGCTCAGGTCATGATCCCAGGATCCTGGGATCAAGCCCCGCATAGAGTCCCACATCGAACACCACATCGGGCTCCCCACTCAGTGGGAAGCCTGCTTCTCCCTCTCCCACTCCCCCTGCTTGTGTTCCCTCTCTTGCTCTGTCTCTCTCTATCAAATAAATAAATAAAATCTTTATGGGGTACCTGGGTGGCTCAGTGGGTTAAGCCTCTGCCTTCGGCTCAGGTCCTGATCCCAGGATCCTGGGATCGAGCCCCGCATCGGGCTCTCTGCTCAGCAGGGAGCCTGCTTCCCTTCCTCTCTCTCTGTCTGCCTCTCTGCCTACTTGTGATCTCTGTCAAATAAATAAATAAAATCTTAAAAAAAAATAAAAATAAAAAATAAAATCTTTAAAAATAATAATAATAATACAATGGTTGACACCAGGGACTGTTATAGCAGCCAGACCCAGGTTTAGATCTGTGTTGTATTGGATAACTGATACATTTAATAATTATTTAACCTCTCCAAGTTTCAGTTTTCTCTTCTGAAAATAAAAGTGCCCACCTCACTAGATTATTATTTTTTTAAGATTTTATTTATTTATTGGACAGAGAGAGACAGAGCACAAGTAGGCGGAGCAGCAGGCAGAGAGAGAGGGAGAAGCAGACATCCAGACAAGCAGGGAGCCCGGTGCCCCTCACTGCACTAGATTCTTGTCAGGAGTAAATAAATCTGTCAAATTCTTATACACTAGCCAGCACTTAATATTTACAATAATTAGTAGCTAACATAAGCTACTATTATTTAATCTATAAGGCAGAAAGTACTACTCCAGTACTATAGAGAAGGAAAAGGGTTAAGTGGCTAAGGTGGGATGCCAAATCTTATGACTGATTGATTTTTAACTGTATCAGAGGCTCCAGATTACAAAAGTAAGTTGGGATCAGACTGTTAAGAACTCTAAATAAGAGTATAGAGTTTGGGTTTTATACCATTTAGGTTCTGAGGAGCCACAGAAGATTTTTTCCTCAGGAGAGAGTTTTGAATCAGATTTCTATTTCAGAGAGAATTCAGTACCTTCTGAGTAGATTCACTGGACTTACCATCAACAGTTGTAATTCTAATGAAAATAAAAATGTACTGAGCACTAATTATGCATTAGGCATGTCGAAGGAGGAAAAACTGCACTCCATTTTGTTTTATCTTTTTTTAAAGATTTTTATTTATTTATTTGACAGACAGAGATCACAAGTAGGCAGAGAGGCAGGCAGAGAGAGGAAGGGAAGCAGGCTCCCCGTTGAGCAGAGGGCCCTATGCGGGGCTCGATCCCAGGACCCTGACATCATGACCTGAACCGAAGGCAGAGGCTTTAACCCACTGAGCCACCCAGGCACCCCTATTTTTTTTTTATCTTTTTTAAAGATTTTATTTATTTGACAGAGGGAAACATGGTGAGAGAGGGAACACAAGTAGGGGCAGTGGGAGAGGGAGAAGCAGGCTTCCCATTGAGCAGGGAGCCCGATTCGGGGCTTGATCCCAGGACCAGGGGATCATGACCTAAGCCGAAGGCAGATGCCTAACAACTAAGCCACCCAGGCACTCTGCATTTTTGTTTTTAGAAAATAAACTGTTCCAACTAATGAATCATTAAACGATACATCAAAAACTAATGATATACTATAGGTTGGCTAATTGAATTTAAATTAAAAAAGGGAGAAGGAAAAAAAAGAGAAGAAAAAAAAAGGAAACTTTTAAAAATAAAAAATGTTTATTTATAACCTAACCTTATCCAGGAAGGATTAAAGATGATTTACAAAACTATATATAATTCAACAAGATTTTTTAAAAGCAAGGGAAGGATTCAAAAGAAAAATGAATGTGGGACAAGCCAGGACTAACGTGAGTTTTCACAGGGCGCCTGTCTGACTTAGTTGGTAGAGCATGCAACTTTTCATCATGAGGTTATGAGTTCAAGCCCCATGTTGGGTGTGGAGCCCATTAAAGAAAATAATAAAGTGAGTTTTCACATTCAAAAAAAAAAAAAAAGAAAGAAAGAAAAAGAGGGACGCCTGGGTGGCTCAGTTGGTTAAGCGGCTGCCTTCGGCTCAGGTCATGATCCCAGCATCCTGGGATAGAGTCCCACATCCGGCTCCTTGCTCGGCGAGGAGCCTGCTTCTCCCTCTGCCTCTGCCTGCCACTCTGTCTGCCTGTGCTCGCTTGCTCTCTCTCCCTCTCTCTCTCTCTGACAAATAAATAAATAAATAAAATATTTAAAAAAAAAAAAGAAAGAAAGAAAGAGAAAATAAACTGTTAGGGGTGCCTGGGTGGGTCAGTGGGTTAAAGCCTCTGCCTTTGGCTCAGGTCATGATCCAGGGTCCTGGGATTGAGCCCCACATCAGGCTCTCTATTCAGCGGGGAGCCTGCTTCCTCCTCTCTCTCTCTGCCTGCCTCTCTGCCTACTTGTGATCTCTGTCAAATAAATAAATAAAATCTTAAAAAAAGAAAAAAGAAAATAAACTGTTAGATAGCATTACCCTAATTAAAAAAACAAACAAACCATACAAAGAAAACAGGTCAGTTCTCTTAATACTCTATTTTTATTGATTGATTGATTTAAAATATTTTATTTATTTATTTGACAGACAAAGATCAAAAGTAGGCAGAGAGGCAGGCAGAGAGAGAGGAAGGAAAGCAGACTCCCTGATGAGCAGAGAGCCCGATGTGGGGCTTGATCCCAGGACCCTGGGATCATGACTTGAGCCGAAGGCAGAGGCTTTAATCCACTGAGCCACCCAAGCGCCCCAATACTCTATTTTTAATGTGATTTTTCCCCTTTAAGTGAAAAGGAGATTATATGCTTTCTTTCTTTTTCTTTTTTTTTTTTTAAATATTGTATCTATTTATTTGACATAGAGAGAGAGATCACAAGCAGGGGAAGTGGGAGAGGGAGAAGAAGGCTCCCCACCAAGCCGGAGCCCCATGCAGGGCTCAATCCCAGGGCCCCAAGATCATGACCTGAGCTGCAGGCAGATGCTCAACCAAATGAGCTACCCAGGTGTCCCAATATGCTTTTCTCCTACAGGTATTTTACAGACATTATCTCTAATCTTCACAGCATGCACGACCTGGGAATCTGAGGATGGAGGGGTAACCTGCTCAAGGTCACAGGGCTGGTAAAATGACAGGGTCAAGATTTAAACTCAAGCTTATTTACTCCAAAGCTCTTGCTCTTTCACCAACATCTCACATCCTTCCAGTGAATAGAGGAGATTTTTTTTTTAAGATTTTATTTATTTATTTGACAGAGATCACAAGTAGGCAGAGGCATGCAGAGAGAGACAGAGAGAGGGAAGCAGGCTCCCTGCTGAGCAGAGAGCCCGATGTGGGACTCGATCCCAGGACCCTGAGATCATGACCTGAGCCGAAGGCAGCAGCTTAACCCACTGAGTCACCCAGGCGCCCTAGAGGAGATATTTTAAAGGCAGGAAGATGCCTCCCTAGAATTATATTCAGAGTATGAGTATAAGGACAAAGGGTAAAGGGTAGTGGCTGAGGCTCCTTCCTTGAATGCAGAGAAGAAAAAGAATCTGAATCCTGGAAGTTTCCAGTCATCACCTGAGACTAGGGGAGCAATGAGGGGGATGGGAAGCAGAAAGGGTCAGCAGTTGATGATAAGCTTCATCTCACCTGGTAACCATGAACTCTGGTGAACCTACACTGTACCAGGGACCTGAAGTTGTGGGAAACAGTAAGTTCTGATTCCGTAAGATTGGAACTAGCAGAACTCTCAGAGATTAAGTCCAGTATCCTCATTATACAGATAAGGAAACAGGCCCAGAGAGGAGCAGTGATTTGCCCAAGGGTCACACAGTAGTGAGAGACAGAATTTAGCACCCTTGTCTTATTAAGATTTACTTCTCTTGGGGCTCCTGGGTGGCTCAGTGGGTTAAAGCCTCTGCCTTAGGCTCAGGTCATGATCCCAGGGTCCTTGGATTGAGCTCCACATCAGGCTCTCTGCTCAGCAGGGAGCCTGCTTCCCCCTCTCTCCCTGCTTGCCTCTCTGCCTACTTGTGATCTCTGCCTGTCAAATAAATAAATAAAATCTTAAAAAAAAGAAGATGCTTTCCCAGAAGCAAGCTTTTAAGAGAAAAAGAGAATACCGGGAGTAAGAAGGGAATATAGAGGGAGGAATAGGAGCCCAGAATCTTAGGGACAATTCTGGTCCCCTCTCCAGCATTCTTAGGAGTAAGCTGTTTGGGATTTAAGAGGCTGTAATGTGGGAAGATCATGACTCTTGTGTTTCTACTAGGGACCTCTTAGAAGTGAAATCTGCCTTAATTCCTCTATTCAAAAGCACACTTTCCCTATCTGAAATTCATTTGGCACAGAATATCCCAATGTAAAAGGATCTTTGGGCCTATCAAAGAGGTAGCAGAGCTTGGTTCTGTGGGAACTGTGGGCTGGGAGACAGAAGACTCAGTTCTAGCCCCAACTCTGCCACTACCATTCTAAGTGACCCTAGAAAGCTCTTCCCCATTTCTGAACTTTAGTTTTTAGTTTTCTTATTTATGAAGTGGGACACTTGTGCCCTGCTGTCTATAAGGAGTTTTTCAAACTCTAACAATCTACAATTTTATCTTTCTGGGCCCTAAATTGTTCATGTCACACAACAATAGGAAGTTCCACACTGACTGGAATCTAGGGGTCCCGGCAGCCTGATCTTGTGCTAAGTCACAAACAAAGTTCTCTAGTTGACTTAATCTTGTCTAACCAGGGAAGTTCCCTAGCTAGACTGACCTCTTTCTTGTGAAGAAGACAGCAGTCTTTTAGACAGAGGCTTTATCATGCAAATCACCCTGACACCTACTCTGGGTTCAGAATATCCATTTCATTACTTGGCAGATAAGATGATCTATTTTTTTAAGCATTTAAAAAAATTATTATTTTTTTTAAAAAGATTTTATTTATTTATTTGACAGGCAGAGATCACAGGTAGGCAGAGAGGCAGGCAGAGAGAGAGGAGGAAGCAGGATCTCCGCTGAGCAGAGAGCCCGATGTGGGGCTCAATCCCAGGACCCTGGGATCATGACCTGAGCTGAAGGCAGAGGCTTTAACCCACTGAGCCACCCAGGCGCCCCTAAAAAAATTATTTTTAACTAAACCCTACCTGAACATGGGTAATGTTCTCATGACCCCATGATCAAGAATCGCATACTCTACCAGCTGAGCCAGCAGGCACCCCAAGATGATCATTGTTAAACAGGGGGAAGCATGATATGGAAGATGAACCTCTCTGACTCTCAACTTCCTCATCTGTAAAATAGAAAATCTGTGAAATACCTACATCCCCAGGTTGTTGTGAGGCTTAAACAAGAAAATGTATTTGACGGTATCTGGCACATACTTCAAATTCATTCACTCATAGTTGTCCTTCTCCTCTGCTGTTTACCTGAGACCTTATCTAACCTGCCATCTTGCCTGGATTTCTAAGAGTTTCAAATCTTATTTCTACAATTCCATTGCCTCTTGGCAGCCAGTAATATTGAACATAAATTGAATTACATCCCTCCCTGATTGAGAACCTTACAAGGCTTCTCATTTTTCTTGAGAAAAAAAAAAAAAAAAATCCAAATCTTTACCATGGGCTACCAGCCCTTTTTGACCTTTTTGCCCACTGTCTTGGGTCTCATCTCTTGACATTCAGTCCTTGCACAGGTCACTCTAGCCACACTGGCTGACTCTCAGTTCCCCAGTGCTTTTTCACATCAGGCCATTCCACTTGCTGTCTCTTGGCTAACTGGAACTGGGCCTTCAGATCCCACTTCCTCAAAAACAGCGCCCAGAACCCTCCTGGATAATTGTTTCTCAATGATCTCCCTGCTCTCATTATGATCTCATAATATTCAAGAGCTTTAGAGTATGATCTTAGGAAGCTGAAGTTGAAGTTTGGGTTCAGATCCTTGCTCTGACACTCTGGCTATGTGATCCAGGACACATTCCTAAACTTTCTGAACCTCGGGTTCTTAGTGAATGGAGAAGTTAGCATCAACCTCAAAACACTGCTTTGAAGATTTGTGAGAATGCAAATGAAGCACTTAGTACAATGAGCAATAAATGCTCATAAATTATAGCTATTTATTATCATTGATAACTGTCACTAATAATAATTCTGTGTATGCTTCTAGGCCTGTGCTATAATACTTGGAAGACAATTAAAATTTCTGTCAGCACGCTGAGGTTTCAGTCCTGAAACTGACTCCATGAACTTGGGTACCCTTCATCTTTAAGCTTCATTTCTTTATAAAATATGTTTAGTAACCCCTACCCTACTCAATATAAAGGGCTATTATGGGGCTTAAACGGGATGGTACATGTGCAAAGGCCTTGTAGATTGTAAAGGGCTATATGCAAAAGTAAAATCTATTATTTTAATAATCTTTGGCTCACCTTGCCAACATACACTGAGTAACACTGAAGTGATGTTCTAAGTGATTGAGGCCAAGGGGAGAGCTTTGGTCTGGAGGCCAAGTTTGAACCTGATCCTTTCTCTTGGGGCCAGGCTTGTAAAATCCCTGATTTGAGGGAAGCCTGAATATCTCCCCAATCTCTTCAGTGCCTCAGGGTGTAAGGAGAGAAAAGTCCAAAAGGAAGACATGGCTTATTTGCCTGCCCTATTGCTGTCTGCCCAGATGGGGAGAGGGACTTAGTAAGTCTCTTCCTGTGTCCTGATTCTTCTGACTCCTCCTGCCAGGCACACAGCATTATTAAGACACTGGAGAGAAGGGCTTACTAGCTAAACTAGTGACAACTCTTTCACATGTCTTCACTTGCCCATCCCCACTGTGGCATGTCACAGAAAACATATTTTCCTAGATACTCAGGTTAAAATGTAAAATAACAACACATGACTCAAATGTTGATCATCCGTCTGTTCACTTATTTGTGACTGAGGGCAGGTCCTGGGTTTCATGCCCTCATCATATAAAATGGTAGGAGATGCTAGATTCTAGGAACATTGATGTTCCTGGCTAGGAGAATGGTAGATGTTTAATCAAATAATAAGTAAATAAATAAATTTAATAAATAATTAAATAAAATGTAATTACTGGCTCTCCGAGTATAGTTCTGACATGAAGGCTAATATTTTGTTTCTGAGGGGCTCCTGGGTGGCTCAGTTGGTTAAGCGACTGCCTTTGGCTCAGGTCATGATCCTGGAGTCCCGGGATCGAGCCCCGCATCGGGCTCCCTGCTTGGCAGGGAGTCTGCTTCTCACGCTGACCTCTCTCCTCTCATGCTCTCTCTCTCTCTCTCTCTCAAATAAATAAATAAAAAATCGTAAAAAAAATATTTTGTTTCTGAGTAAGAAGTAAAACAATGAAGACATCTATTGGAAATTCACTCATTTGTCAATACTATGAATGACTTATTTGCTAAATCAGATCATAGTTTTCTTTTTTTTTTTAAGATTTATTTATTTGTTTGAGAGAGAGAGAAAAAGAGAGAGCAGGGAGGGAGAGGGCTGAGGGAGGGGGAGAGAATTTCAAATAGATTCCTCACTGAGTGCAGAGCCCAAAGTAGGGCTCAATCCCATTACCCCATGACCCAGAGATCATGACCTGAGCCGAAATTAAGAGTCAGATCTCAATCAACTGAATCACCCAGGTGGCCCCAAATAATAGTTTTCAAGCGCTAGAAGAACATTTCCTCAATTTTTGTTGTGCTTTTTAAGATGTAAGAGCTATAGATACAACATAATTTTAAGTTTCATCTACATTATTAACATTTAACATTTGCTCTATCACTTTCTTAAGTCTAGACAATTAATAAAACAAACCCTGACATGTACCATTTGCCAATTCCCCATTGAGTGGTATAGCACACTATAATTTAAGATATTCAAAACACTGAGAGTTAAAGTGTTTTATTTCTTTTTTTAAAAATATTTTATTTATTTATTTGACAGACAGAGATCACAAGCAGGCAGAGAGAAAGGCAGAGGGGAAGCAGGCTCCCCGCCGAGCAGAGAGCCCTATGCAGGGCTAGATCCCAGGACCCTGGGATCATGACCTGAGCCAAAGGCAGAGGCTTTAACCCACTGAGCCACCCAGGTGCCCCAAAGTGTTTTATTTCTTAGTTAAAAAATTATCAAGAACAATTTGAACAGCGCTTGCCTTCTTACTATATAACTTAACAATATGACTGACTAACTTTTCCATGCTTGGAACATGCTCCTACTTCTTTCTAAGTTTGAATCAGCTTTCAAAATTTTGTTCTTTTTTTTTTAAGATTTTGTTTATTCATTTGACAGACAGAGATCACAAGTAGGCAGAGAGGCAGGCAGAGAGAGAGGAAGGGAAGCAGGCTCCCTGCTGAGCAGAGAGCCCAATGTGGGGCTCAATCCCAGGACCCTGAGATCATGACCTGAGCTGAAGGCAGAGGCTTAACCCACTGAGCCACCCAGGTGCCCCTCAAAATTTTATTCTTTGCACTTTCAGCATTATGAAGTATCTCCAATAATTTTTAAAAAAAATTTTTAAATTTATTTGTCAGAGAGAGAGGGAGAGAGAGAGAGCAAGCACAGGCAGACAGAGTGGCAGGCAAAGGCAGAGGGAGAAGCAGGTTCCCTGCTGAGCAAGGAGCCTGATGTGGGACTCGATCCCAGGATGCTGGGATCATGACCTGAGCTGAAGGCAGCTGCTTAACCAACTGAGCCACCCAGGTGTCCCATCTCCAATATTTTTAATGTAAGAAACATCTTCATTCTTTTGGTGTCAACATTCCCACACTCAGTGATTTCTTCTATAATTCCATTTACATTCAATTAAAGTTTCACTTGCAGCCTTATCCCTTTTTAATTCGTTTCTTTTTCTTCTCTTTGTCAAAAGTTTATCTATCTATCTATTTATCTATCAATCATCTAAGTAATCTCTACACCCAGTATGGGGCTCGAAGTCAAGAGACTGAGATCAAGACTTGCACGCTTCTCTGACTTAACCAGTCACGTGCCCCTCACTTTTTGTTTCTTTGCTTCATTTGAACTTTTTTCCCCCTCAATTCCCTTGTTTGAATATTCATTCCTTTAAAATGTCATGTGTTTTTTATCATTGGTAGAAAAAGAAGTAACACAGTATATAATTTATTGTCTGTGTCAAAATTGAAAAAAAGATGACCAATCATTGATAGACTTTGAAAGAAGTGATTAAGGGGTGCCTAGGTGGCTCAGTTGGTACAGTATGTGACTCTTGATCTCTGTGTTGTGAGTTCAAGCTCCACACTGGGTACAGAGCTTACCAAGAAAAAAGAAAAAAAAAAAAAGATGTGATTGGTCACTGAACATGATGTGAATCTATTACTTACATAGTGATTCGTGGACAGAAGAGAAAGCAGCAATATTTGTACCTTGTGCAATTACTTAACAGTTATCATACTATGATAAATGAAACTTGGGGGCATCTGGCTGGCTCAGTCAGTGGAGGCTGCAATCTTGATCTTGGTGTTCTGAGTTTGAGCCCCAGGCTGGGTATGCAGATCACTGAAACAAAAAATCTAAAAAAACCCCACAAAAACTTGAGTTGTGTTTTGGGGGGATGTTACTTAATTAAACTGTGGTAACTAAAATTTGCACATTTCAGAACTGTGCAAAGCAAGGGCTGCTTGTATTTAACTCTGTTCTTAATATATTCAATTATAGTTTTATATAATTTAGCTTTTTAAAAATGGGTGTATTTAACAACTGGCCCACAAAATTTTTTTTTTAAGATTTTATTTATTTATTTGACAGACAGAGATCACAAGTAGGCAGAGAGGCAGGCAGAGAGAGAGGAGGAAGCAGGCTCCCTGCTGAGCAGAGAGCCCAATGCGGGCTAGATCCCAGGTCCTGGGATCATGACCTGAGCCAAAGGCAGAGGCTTCAATCCATTGAGCCACCCAGGCGCCCCTGGCCCACAAAATTTCTTAAAATTTAATAACTGGCTCTCATGGTCCAAGCTGACCCCAGCCCATCACTGTTTTCAACTTATTATTCCTCAGTTCTATGAATCCAATCCTTTCTTCCCACAGCCAAAATACAGACACACACACATATAAATACTTTCAAAATAAAGAAAAAACTTCCTTTCAACTCTGTATTCTTTTTTTTTTTTTTTAAGATTTTATTTATTTATTTGTCAGAGAGAGAGAGAGAGCAAGCACAGGCAGACAGAGTGGCGGGCAGAGGCAGAGGGAGAAGCAGGCTCCCTGCCGAGCAAGGAGCCCGAAGTGGGACTCGATCCCAGGACACTGGGATCATGACCTGAGCCGAAGGCAGCCGCTTAACCAACTGAGCCACCCAGGTGTCCCTCAACTCTGTATTCTTATAGTATCTGCATCATAGTTAGTTTTGTGTTTGTAGAATTCAGGTGGATTCACATTTACATGAGAATGCACACATAAATTCTATTATTTCCTCATATGCATCCCTCATGTGATTGGGGTATAGCATGCCCAAGTAAGTGAGTCATCAGGTTGTAATGGATGCTGACGCCTTGGGCTGGTGTGCTGTGTGCCCCTAAATATTTTTTATTTGGTTTTCTGATTATGAGAGAATATATGTACATTGAAAAGAATAGGGAAGGGTAAAAAGAAGCTGTTAACTCTTTTCTAGAGGTTTAAAGATAGAGATGAGGTTAAAAAGATGAGAAAAGGCCAGGGAAGATAATTACCTTTGTGTGCCTACTACGTACCTGGCACTTTGTTGTTAACAGATATAATTGTGGACCATACAAATGAGAAAAGTAAGACTCAGAAAGCGTTTAAGTGACTTACTTCAAACAGCCTGAAATTGGTGAAGCTTTGAACTGAACTTTTATCACTTAACTCCAACTACAAGCTTTTTCCACTATACTGTATCATCTCTGAACATGGTGGGTAGCATGGAATAGGCTACAGAGTAGCCTAATGGAGTTGCTACGGAGTAGCCCAGCTGGCCTTGGGCTAATGCAGACCTGACTGAAGTGGACACCCCAAGGAAAGGCTCAGAGTTTTAAATGCCCATAACAACTTTCCTTTTCAGTCCAGTCCATATTTACATCATTAGAACCCAGGTATCCAGAGTATTTCTACTGTTCCATACATGCCACGCTGCCTCATATATAATTCCTATGAAAAATATATCATAAACATTCCCCAATGTCAAGTGTATCCTAATACTTTCCTTCTGGAACCAGAGGATGGCAGTATGAGTTACCATGAACGGTGTTAATGATATTGTTTATGCTTATGGAAATACACTCTTGTGTTACTATTTGGTCAAATTTGATGTATATGAAGGCATTTCACTTACATTATAAATGCTCGCAGTGGTTTTTCGCTCCCTGGTGGTTAGTGCACATTCCCATGCTGAGGGCGGGAGGAGGTGTGGCCGTGCTGAAGCAACAAGGATACATGTAGTCAGATGGACCTGGGTTGGAATCTTAGCTCTGCCACTTACAGTCACCGTAGACAAGTAACTTCACCTCTCTGAACCTCAGTTCCTAATCTGTCAATATGTTGAAACAGCACTCATCATTTTCCCCTCAAGTCTGCTCCTCCTCCCCTCCTGTCTTCCTCCCTGAGAGCACTGATTACCATGTTTTGCCCAAGCCAGAACCAAAGTGGGCCTTTGACTTCTCCCTCTTTTCCACATGCCCATCTAATCATAGTTTGATGATTTTGCCTCCTGAGATCACCATTCTCCCTACACTACTTTAACTCAGGTCACCATCACTTTTGCCTGGGTTATTGCAGTAGACACTTAATAAGTGGCTTGTGTCCTCTAGTTTCTATACAACAGTTAAAGTGATCTTTTCTAAGATCAAACCTGCTAACGCCCCTGACTTAACTTAAATGCTCTAATGGCTTCCTATCACCCATGAGATAACATCCAAAGTCCTTGATAGGAATTTTAAGGCCTTTCCTGATTTGGCCTCTGCCATGGCTGTCACTGCTCCTAACCTTGCCCTCACTGCCTCAATCAAAACTAACCTATTGCTTCTCCAGACACATCATGTTTTCTCTTGCCTCCAGATTTTTGCACATTCTATTTCTGCTGTCTGGAACATGTTCTTTTCCTATCTATTCCCTTCCTACTCCTCCACCCAATTTACCTAGCTAACTCATAGCCATTCTTCATCTCTGCTCAGGTATCATCTCGTCTAAAAAGTCTTGCCCAACCCCTGATTTTGGGACAGATGTTCCTGATATGTGTTCCTAAAGCACACTGCGCTTACCCTCTAAAATCAAAATTGCTTGTTTTCTCATCTGCCTCTACCCATAGAGTCTAAAATCCTTAAGAGCAGAGATAATACCTTGCTTACCCCAGAATATAGTGGCTGATAAATAGTAGTGTTCAGTGATTGCTGACCAAGTGATTGAATTAATGAACTGTTCTTTGCTTTCATTGCCCAGACCCTGGCTTTGTACTCTAGGTTTCAGCATCTGCTTCTAACCTCCTTTCTGGTTTAGGTGACCTCTTCTTTTCTTGCACCCTAAGTACCTACCAAGGCAACTCTATGTTCTCTCATATTGTCAACATCTTCTATAGATCCAATTAGTATAGTCCACTTTTAAAAAATTTTTTTATATTCATTTATTATAGGGTGGGGGAAGGGGGAGAGGGAGGAGAGAGAGAATCCCAAGCAGACTCCTAGCTGACCTTAATCCCACGACCCCAAGATCATGACCTGAATTGAAACCAAGAGTTGGGCACCCACTAACTGAGCTACCCAGGCACCCCAGAATAGTCCATTCTCTACCCCCAAGGAATATAGGATATCTGCATTTGTCAATCCTGACTACCACTCCTACTTGCCCAGATATATTCAGATAATAACAAGGATTACCATTTAATGAGCACCTACTCAATTCCTTGTACAAATAACACACATTAGTTTCATCTTATTGATGAGAAAACAGGTCCTTCTGTTCATATCTAGTAGTTACCCGGGATTTGAATCCATGGCTGTCTTGTTCCAAAGCTTTTCCCACTACATAGCCTTGAAAGTGTTCTGTCTTTTATTGTATTAGGTTTGACAGAGAATATTTGTATTGGTAGGGGAGAAAGGCCGTGATAGCAGTGAGGCACAACCCTTGGTAAGGGGAGTCTGGTAATATCTAACAAAACTACATATGCATTTATCTCATTTATCTTTTGACTCAGATATTCCACTTCTAAGAATTTACCCTAAAGTTACATCTACATTAGAAAAACACACACATAAAATTATTCATTTCAACATTGTTTGTGATGCAAAATATAATAAAGAACCTAAATACCCTTACATAGGAGAATGGTAAAATAAATTATAGAGGTAGTTCTCAAACATTTGGTCACAGGCTCTCTTTACTCTCTTATAAATTACTGAGGACCCCGGAGTTCTTTTGTTTATGTGGATTATATCTATTGATATTTATTACCTTCAAATTAAAGCTAAGAAAATGTTTTAAGGGGCACTTGGGTGGCTCAGTGGGTTAAGCCTCTGCCTTCAGCTCAGGTCATGATCTCAGGGTCCTGGGATCGAGCCCCGCATCGCATCGGGCTCTCTGCTCAGCAGGGAGCCTGCTTCCCCTTTTCTCTCTCTGCCTGCCTCTCTGCCTCCTTGTGATCTCTGTCTGTCAAATAAATAAACTCTTTAAAAAAATGTTTTAAACAATTATTCATTTATTTAAAATAACAATAGTGAACTCATCTATGTTAATAAAAAATAACTATATAATCCAAAACAAAACCATAGTAAGAAGAGTGGACTTATTTGCACTTTAGCAAATCTCTTTAAAGTTAGTCCACTAGAAGACAGCTGGGTTATCATATCTGCTTCACATTCAGTCTGTTGGGATATGTTGTTTTAGTTGAGGTATATAAAGAAAATCTTTCCTGTAATTAGAAAAGTGAGGAGTATTTTAATACTAATTTCAGATACTTGTGGATATTTTCTTTGATACTCATCAAAACTTGTAAGTGGTAATTTCTTAAAGATTAATAGCAACATGGAATCTGTAACCATTATCAATGAGCTTTTTGTACTTTGTTAAAAAATATAGACTTTGGTTTATATCACACTTTAGGGGGATATTTTACCCATGTATGTTTTTGTAACATCATGCATTGGCCATTTGAAAAAATACTAGCTTACTGAGTTATACAGACCTTCCAAATGTTGACACATTTCACTGTACAAAAATTTTTTAAAACCACTCCACAACAGTTGTTAATAGCGCCACTCATGTCTTCAGATAAGTTTGAGAAGCTGTTGAGTTCATGGTGCTGACTACAAGTTTTCCAAAATTCTAATTTTTACTTGAAATCTTGAGTTCTATCATTGGCAACAAATAGTATTAATTCTTCTCCTTGAAGTGACAGGCATATTTCATTTTTATTTTCTAGAAAATGTCTGCTATATTTCCACATCTGAGTAACGATAGTTGTTCTTTAAAGATGATGTTCAAGTAAAAGTGAGGGGTGTGTGTGTGTTTTCTAGCTTTACTCACTGAGAGAGCTTAGAAGCAATAGCACTGTGGGGAACTTGGGTGGCTCAGTAGATTGAGCTTATGTCATGATCCCAGGGTCCTGGGATTGAGCCTCACCTCGGAGCTCTCTGCTCAGCAGAGAGTCCGCTTCTCCCTCTGCTTGCCACTCCCCTTGCTTGTGCTTTCTATCTCTCTATCAAATAAATAAAATGAAAAAGAAGCAATCACACTGTAGTGACAATGAGCACACCTACTATCTAGATATTGATTTTTATTTTTATAAGATCTTTATTTTTTAAAAGATTTACTTATTTTGTCAGAGGGAGACAGAGAGAGAGATAGAGAGTGCACAAGAAGAGGGAGAAGTAGGCTCCTTGCTCAAGACTCAATCACTGGACCCTGGGATCATGACCTGAGCAGAAGGCAGATGCTTAACTGACTGAACCACCCAGGCATCCCTAGATATTGATTTTTTTTAAAGATTTTATTTATTTATTTGACAGAGATAAACACAGTGAGAAAGGGAACACAAGCAGGGGGAATGGGAGAGGGCCCCACAGATCTTGATTTTTTAAAAAATTTTTAAAAATTTTATTTATTTGTCAGAGAGAGAGGGAGAGAGAGCAAGTGAGCACAGGCAGACAGAGTGGCAGGCAAAGGCAGAAGGAGAAGCAGGCTCCCTGCTGAGCAAGGAGCCCGATGTGGGACTCGATCCCAGGATGCTGGGATCATGACCTGAGCCGAAGGCAGCCGCTTAACCAACTGAGCCACCCAGGCGTCCCTTGATTTTTTTTTTTTTTAAGATTTTATTTATTTATTTGACAGGCAGAGATCACAAGTAGGCAGAGAGGCAGGCAGAGAGAGGAAGGAAGCAGGCTCCCTGCTGAGCAGAGAGCCCGATGCGGGGCTCAATCCCAGGATGCGGGGCTCAATCCCAGGACCCTGGAATCATGACCTGAGCCGAAGGCAGAGGCTTTAACCTACTGAGCCACCCAGGCGCCCCCAGATCTTGATTTTTAAACATCATTCTTCATTAAATGGAACTAGGGTTATGAGAGGAAATGGGTGATTCTAGGGCCTGGGAAAGCACACAGTAATTCTGGGATGTAGTGTTAGAAAGTAAGGGAAATGCTTAAAAAAGGATGATAAGATGATAAAAGAACATAGAAGCCAGCCAAGTCTGAAAGTATTTTTTACAGTGATTATACAATTCATAGAATAAAATAAAAATTGATGAGCGCATTCTGATATAAATCAATAAATTGATAAATGAATAAATGGGGGAGATGCAAAAAGCTCTCCTGTACAGTAAGACAAATAAAAATGTATACGGAATGATAATGATGGAATTACAAAATTACCATTTGGCAACAACTACAGTGTTTCAAGCAAGCATTATTTATAAATGTTAAAACCTGTTTGTAGTCTCAGATGGTCTCCCTACAAGATACTTACTAATTACAAAAAGCATACTAGTTACTTAATACTGGATAAACCTGGCAGATACCACCTTAACCCAGTGAACAAAGTTGTTATCACCAGTAAAGAGACATACAGGTATCACATGCCTCCTGTTGCATTAGGAAAGACATAACATCAGCTCTGCAGTATTTCTGCCAAAAGTGCCTAACTTGAATCTAATCAGGAAAAAGTATCAGACCAACTCAAATTAAGGGGTATTTAAAAAATAAATGGCCTGTATTCTTTAAAAGTGTCAAGTTCATAAAAGACAAATACTGAGAAACTGTTCCAGATTAAAGAAAATTAAACAGATTTAACAACGAACTATAATGTGTGATCCTGCCCTGGGTCCTGGACCAGAAAAAAACACTTATTTTCTTTTGGTAAAGGAATTTTAGTGGAACAATTGTTAGAATTTGAATAAGGTGATAGATTAGATTATAGTATTGTATCAATGTTAAGTTTCTGATTTTGCTAATTGTACTGTGATACTTGTATTCTGTTTTGAGGAAATGCACTAAAAATATTTAGGAATAAATGGCTCAGAAAATAATGACTATAATTTGTTTATACATCTATAAGTGTATCTATATCTTTATGATAGAAAAGGAAGAATGACACCAAGTGCAGGAAAATGAGTGAGAAAAATAAAGCAAATGTGGTTAGATATGGCTGAGAGATATATGGGATTTTTTTTAAAAGATTTTATTTATTTGAGAGAGAGACAGTGACAGAGATAGGGAGAGAGTGCACAAGTGGAGAGGAGAGGGAGAAGCAGTTTCCCGCTGAGCTGGGAGCCCAGTGTGGGGCTAGATCCCAGAACCCTGGGATCATGACCTGAGTTGAAGGCAGATGCTCAACCACCTGAGCCACCCAGGTGCCCCTAGGATTTTTTTGTAGTATTTTTACAACATTCCTTTACACCTGAAATTATTTTTTTAACTACTTTTTAAGACTTAAAAAAAACACCAAAATCTATAAAGAGCTTATCAAACTCAATATCCAAAGAACAAATGATCCAACCAAGAAATGGGCAAGGGACATGAACAGACATTTTTGCAAAGAAGACATCCAGATGGCCCACAGACACATGAAAAGATGCTCCACATCACCCGGCATCAGGGAAATACAAATCAAAACCACATTGAGATACCACCTCACACCAGTCAGAATGGCCAAAATTAACAATATAATACATTATATGTTTATAAAAAAATTTAAAAAGTTATTAAAAAAAAGACTTTAAAAAACATTTTTTAAAAGTAATCTCTATACCCAACATGGGGCTTGAACTCATGACCTCAAGAACAAGAGTTGCATCCTCAACCAACTGAGCCAGATAGATGCCCTGAAATTATTTTTTTTAAGTTAAAAAAACTCATAATATTTTGAACTATTTTCTTCTAAATAAATATATAAAAACAATTGGGATCATACAAGTCTTTTTTACTTAACACTTTTTTTCCTCAAAGATTTTATTTATTTATTTGAGAGAGTGAGAGCGAGAATGAGAGAGAGAGATAATGAGAGAGACTGAGGGGAGAGGTGGGGGCGGGGAGAAGCTCCCCTTGCTAAGCAGGGAGCCTGATATGGGGCTCAATCCTAGGATCATGAACTGAGCCCAAGGCAGATGCTAAAGTGACTGAGCCACCCAGGTGCCCCTTAACACTGTTTTTCCTAATTTGATATTGAATCATGAGCAGTTTTCAATGTCATTTACAATTCTTCAAAAATACAATTATTAATGAATAGTAATTCTTTGTGTGTGTACTATAATCCATTTAACTCATTTAGTTTTCCTTGTGTTTGTTATAAACCTACAGTATACATAATAAACATCTTTTCGCATATATCTTTGTCACATATTTAATTACCTTACATTTGATTCCCAAAATGGGAATTGCTTTGTTCTTTCTTAAATGATTCAAGTGACCTAACAAGCTCCCAAACATCCCCAGTATCCTTTTTAATTTTGTGCTGCTTTACTGACTCGGTCTGATCTCAGGCTTATTTGGTAATGTGGTTGGTGATTGCAGAGGGGTGTGGAGGACCACAGCTGGCAGCTGCAGGCTGGGGGTAGTTCTGGGCTGCAGGGCAATCACCTGTTAAAGGGAAGTCTTACTCTTTGGTGGGCCCTGAAAGTTAAAGAGAAAGACCTAAAAAGTCACTGAACTGGCGGAATGCACTAGCTGGATGCACATCAGGCTAAACCAGCCTAATTCAGTTTAACATTCTCTGAGCTGTATTGTGTACTGAGACTGGCTGTGGGGACACAGAGATGAATCAAACACTGAACCTGGCTCACAGGGCTCAAAATCTGATAGGAGAGACATGTAAGTAAACAGAGATTGATAATGTAGTGATAAGTGCTTATAAATTGGGAAGCACAAGGATTACTGGAAACATGAAAGGTTTTGTGCCTTTTCCCAAACTTTATACAGTATATATCCTCATACACAAATATAATATTCACTCATTCCTGTTTTTTATTTATTGCACATTTATTGAGCATATATCCTAGACCAAAGTGGATGGCAGTGGAGTTGGAGAGAAATTTTAGTAACATCAAGAAGTAGAACTTATTAGACTCAGTAAACAATTGTCCACGACAGAAACACAACTGTAAGGATGACTACTATGCCATTCACAAAGCCAGGAAATGGCTATCTTTTTGGCTTCATTTCCCCCCAGTTTTATTGAGGTATAATTGACAAGTAAAATGCCTGACTTTCTTTTTAAGTTATTTTTTTTAGTGATCTCTCCATCCAACATGGGGCTCGAACTTAGGACATTGAGATCAAGAGTTGTATGCTTCTCTGAGTTGGCCAGGTGCCCCATGGCTTTAATTTTTAAGAACAAATCTTATTTTCTTTTTAAAAGGTTTTATTTATTTATTTGACAGAGAGATTGAGAGAGAGCACAAGTAGGCAGAGAGAGAGGGAGAGGGAGAAGCAGGCTCTCAATTGAACAGGGAGTCCAATTCAGAATTCGAATCCAGGACCCTGGAATCATGACCTGAGCCGAAGACAGCTGCTTAACTGACTGAGCCACCCAGGCACCCAAGAACAAATTTTAAAGGGCAAAGATAATTTTGATCAGAGTGTAACAGCTTAAACTCACGTGAAGAAACTATTCTTAGAATACTGGCTTTCTACAGAATGTGTATGGCATAAAAATGAAAATGTAAAGGTCTGCCAGATTAGGAATAAATCGGAATTTTAGAGGCACTGTATTGTTGTGGAAATCAATGCAAAATTGAGAGTGGGGTAACCAAATCAACTGAGGGCAGGTAAAAGATTAAAATGGGAAAGATTTATAGTAGAGGAGGGGGAAACAGATATTGTCAGGGGCAGAGAACAAGCTGGGTAGAAGAGTTGAATGATGGAATAAAATTATAGATGAAATGATTTACAGGAGACTACTATGATCAGAAGTGGTAGTGATGATAAAGACTGTCTCCTTCAGCAACATATTTGAATACAAGGAGAGAAAGTGTGAAGCAAGAGGAAACTGGTCTTGGGAACAAATGAATCATCATCTTCATGTAGTAGCTACACCCTGGGTAGCATGATTATTCATAAACAAATGCAGATTTCCTGTGGTGGTAGTGAACCAGGCTTCGAAAGCACTGCTAATGTTAGGCTGCCAAACTAATCTAAATGAAAGGGCCCATTTCTCTAGACTGAAAATTTTTAGCAACAGTAACTTACTCTTACACAGCATTTTCTGAATATTGCAAAAAGGACTGTTAGGGCATCAGATGGGAGACTGAAGAAATCTCAAGGTCTACTTCCAGCTTTCCCCTAGGTTGGATGTATTTCACATGTAAAATGGTGGTAGTAGAGTACTTAATTCATAGAGTTGTTATGAAGATGAATCATATTTCTCTCTGAGCCCCAGTTTCTCTTGTTATAAAAACGAGATAGTGACTTTTTCTTTTTCTTTTTTTTCTGGTAACGTGACTCAGAAGTAGGTGGTGAAGGCACACTCTGGATTGTACAGAACAGGAACAGCTCATTGATTGCAAGAGAGCTGTAAGGTTATATTTTCTCTAAGGTTGCTGCTCAATTATTATTTGAAAGTTCCCAGAGACCTTATATAATTTTCTCATTAAGATTTATTATTATTAGGACATAACCTGAAGGTAAGATTGCCTTATAATTTTTATATGCAGAAAAATATACTATCTTTATGCTAAAATCTGCTCTGCAATAGAATATTATAGCATCCAGTGCATTAAGCTCTGTTTTGTTTTGTTTTTTTTTTTTTTTTTTAAATCAGCAGAGGGATGTTATATAAATCCATTAGTGAGACTTAGGAAAATTTTACCCAGACCAGGGATGATGAAGAACAATGCACCATCCCCCCCCCCCTTTTTTTGATGTGCTCATCTTTTGATAAAGATATATTTACACACAAAGAACAAAAACAGTTGGGAACAAACTTGAATCTAAGAAAGACAGAGAGGGTGTTTTGGAACCAACAATAATTGGAACTAGCATTGACTATCTTTTCTGGGCCAGTTCCTTCACATAAATCATCTCCAATTTTCACTACAACCAGCAAGGCAGGCATTAGAAAACTCAGGTTCTGAAATGTTATATAACTTACCCAGGGTCATATAGCTAAACATGACAGAGCTGGAATTGATAGTATCAAGAACCAAAGTCCCTGCTCATTCTACTACAGCACTCTGTGATAAAATAATGTACTGTTACTTGGGAAATTTGGGTCCAGAGGATTTGGAGAATTTCTTCCTCTATTTCCCTTCTGACGGTCTTTTTTTTTTGTTTCCATTGCTTTTGGTTCTGATGTTTGCACTCTAGAGCCTATACGGGGTCGAAAATGGGGTATCTGTAAACAGAATGATTCCACAACCTCCGCTAGGTAACATTTCCTTCCTTCAGATCCTTACCTGGGATTTGACCCGGGTTGGGATGAAAGAGTAGAGGTATGAGGTGGGGGTGGGGGAGGGGGTAAGTTAGAAAAGATGGGTGTTTTTTTCCTTACCTTTAAGTTGTTTATGGATTTCAGGACAACCCGTTGGCTATTCTCCTGCTCGGTGTATATATATATATATATTTTTTTTTTTTTTTTTTATTTATTTTTTTTTTCTAATTTTGGGGCTGTTTGGGATTAAGGATTTGGTATCTGTAGGAAGTTTCTAGATCCAAAAAAAGTTAAGGTCAAAGACAATTCATCTGTTTTGGGGGAGGATTTTGTGTGTGTGTGTGTGTATGGAAAAAAAGGTTGTTTCTGGATCACCCTTTTTACACCCAGACACACCGAGGGGCTTAGAACGGATCCCTCTCGAATCACGAGAGATTAAAACGAGCAGATTCCCTCACCTCCTGCTCTCAGGTGAACGTCCGAGTGACAGAAACGTTCACGTACCTCCTGGAGAGAAGGAAAAGGTGCAAAGGCGCTCACGGCCTGAGGGCTGGGGGTGGGGCTGGCACCCTCCACGGTCTGTGGGAGATCGAGGGGCTTCCGCCTCCGGGGAGGCATTGTCGGGGGCGGGCCGGGGGGCCGAGGGCAGCGCAGCCAGCGCCAGGCCCCCGCGTTCCCTGCCGCTCGTGCCCGGGCGGCCGCCGCAGTCCCGGCGCCGTAGCCGGGCGTGGGGTCCAGGGGGCGCTGTGGCCCAGCGGCGCCGGCGGCAGGAGCGGCCACGGCGACGCTGGAGGCTTCGCCGAGGATCCCCGCCTGCAGCACCTCCGTGGTCCCGCCGCAGCCTTGCGCCCCCGGCCCGGTTCAGCGGCGCACCTCATGGAACCGCGTGGCTGCGGCGGCCCGTGAGCCCGATGAGGCTCGGCGGGCTCTGGGCCTCAGTAGCAGCGGCGACCACAACCCCTTCAGGAGCG
Source organism: Mellivora capensis (assembly GCA_004024625.1). NCBI lineage: Eukaryota > Metazoa > Chordata > Mammalia > Carnivora > Mustelidae > Mellivora > Mellivora capensis. The sequence continues at coordinate 35,530 of PISX010002802.1, read as the reverse complement.
GGAGACTTCGCGGCAGCGCCTGGGGCCGCGCCGGTGCCCTCCAGAGGAGGCTGTAGGCTTAAGGACGACCCCCCCGGCCATGCTGTGGCGGCGGTGGCCGCTGCTCGAGGTGAGTGTGGCGCGACGCGGTCCCGGGCTCGCTGGCCTTCCGCCGCGGGGAAGGGGCCTGGCAGCAGCCCTCGGGCCGGGCGGACGGGGCGTCCTGCTGCTGCGGCCGCCTCCGCCACCCCGCGGCTGTGGGCCCTCAACCCTACGTCTCCGCGTCCCCCGGGAGGCGGGAGGCGCGTGGGGGGCGACTAGGCCCCGCGCCGCCGGGAAGCCCTCGCCCTGGCCTCGGTTCCGTTGCGGCCCGGTGTGTTGGCGGAGGCACTGGTACCATTCAGGTTGGCTCCGGGCCCGGGCCCGGGCCGAGCGCAGCCTCTTACCCCGGGCCCAGCACGTACATCCTGGAGGGAGGCTGAGGACGCCTGTTTGCAAACAGCCTTGGCTTCTCCGCGCCCCGCACCGAGTCCCGCAGATCCCGGGGGGGCGGGGGGGGGCGGGAGGGCTGGTGAGAATTGGAGTGCGGAAAGTGCGGGGCCCTGAGAGCCCCCTGTACTCCCGAGTGTCACTCACCGATCTGACGGGGTGGAAAACAACCGTTTGCGTTTTATTTGAGCTGAAATTTCATCACCTGCTGGCGGCTCGTCCCTGTCGCTTTCTATTACATTACATTTTGCCTCTAAGAGTGGTCTACCTTGGAGAAAGCCCCATCCTAGCTTTGCCCCCATCTTAGTTTCCTACGGAAATACTCACAATTATAAAAATGTGTTTTTTTTTTTTTAAATAGTGGTCTTTCCCCTTCGCCCTAATAAGAGAGTGTAAATATTTTAATGCCTCAGTTCTTGGTACAAAAATGTTCCACCTAAATAGATCCACAGAACAGATGACAAGAAGATTTAAAAAATCGTGCTAACTGTACTAATAACATACCTGATAGAAATGGGACATAGTCTAAATTTTAGAGGTTAAGTGATTTGTTCTGGTATTAGTGTGGGAAAAAAAGGTAATGATTACAGTTTGATACCTTAAGTCAGGTATTTGGGTGTTTATGGTTTATGTTAAATGTGGCTACAGGTTATTCTTGCTTTCCCTATAATGAATGTGAAGATTGTAGGAAGTACTTCTAAAACTTTTATAATCGTGAATAAAATAAATATGCTTACTGTAGAAAATTTGAAAAGTACAGAAAGGTACTGTGTCAACTCAATAAATATTTAATAGTGAGGGAAAAGTCACCCATAATTTTATAATTAGTACATTTTGATGGTCATTTAAAGTTTTAAATGGGCTTGGACTATTGGTTATTTAAAAATTATTTGTGATTATTACTTTAATAATTATTCAAGTTATTATGATTTTATTATTCTATTAGGTTCAGAGTTAACTATTCCCTTTTACTGTTTTACACTCCAGTCATTTGTGTAAGACATATAAAAATGTTTTACTAAATTTCATTGTGGCATAGTTGAATTCATCAACTTAAACGGAATAACATAGTTAACTACCTAAAAGACCTCTGACTTAGCTCCTGTGCAGCATGGGAAGCTCCTGAGGTGCAGTAAACATTTTTGAGAACCTATCATGTTAGATGTAATAGCCTTGGATTGTTTTTGTAAGATTTTGCTTAAATATTTATAATTGTAAAAAACTGGCTTGATTAAAAAAAATTGAGGGTGAGTAGATTAAATTTCAAAAGTAGTTTAGTTCTTCTCAGTGTGTCTCTGAAGACTGCCATCATTAGAATCAGCTGAGATTGCTTATTAAAATATGCAGATTCCTGGTACCTTTAATCAGAATTTTTAGGGATAATGGTGGCCCAAGGATTATTTTTATCCAGCTCCCTGGTTCTTCATCCTACTAAAGTTTGAGAATAAGTTAAAAGTTAACAAATCTTATTAAGCCTAATGACAGTATCTGTTTTCTAGCAAAGCTATCAATCTTAAGTGGCAATACATTTTTCATAGCAACAGATAATGGTGTTACAATTGTAGAAGGAAAAAGGATATTTCAAGAGATAGCTGATTCAATTAACATATATTGAGAGCCTTTTCTGGCAGCTGTGGTGTTATGGAAGGATACCTGGCCACTTACCTTGCACTTAATCTCTCCTTGGGCTTTGAATTCATTGTCTATAAAATATAGATAGATATATACTTACCTTGCAAGGCTTTTAGGGTTAATTTAATTCAGTTTCGTAATTTGTAGAAGATCTTTATAAAGTTTTAGCTATTAATATTAAGTGTCAAGGGGTGCCTGGGTGGCTCAGTGGGATAAAGCCTCTGCCTTAGCCTCAGGTCATGATCTTAGGGTCCTGGGATGGAGCTGCATCAGACTCTCTGCTCAGCGGGGAGCCTGCTTCCCTTCCTCTCTCCTTCTGCATGCTTTTCTGCCTAATTGTGATCTCTGTCAAATAAATAAAATCTTTAAAAAAAATATTAAGTGTCAGGCCCTATCTTTGGTGTTCTAGGTAACACAAAAATGTGGTCTCTGCTAGCAACTAGCCAGCTGTGGAAGCAGAACACAATTTAACTCTTATAAGGCAGCCATCAGACAAGAGTTGTAATTGAGTAGATCATGCTTGATCTCTCTCTAAGGCTTCTAATGTTTAATCCAATAGCTTGACCTTTAAGAATATTAGTAATTTTGGGGGCGCCTGGGTGGCTCAGTGGGTTAAAGCCTCTGCTTTCGGCTCAGGTCATGATCCCAGAGTCCTGGGATCGAGCCCCACATCGGGCTCTCTGCTCCTCGGAGAGCCTGCTTCCTCCTCTCTCTCCCTACCTGCCTCTCTGCCTACTTGTGATCTCTGTCTGCCAAATAAATAAATTAAAAAAAAAATCTTTAAAAAAAAAAAAGAATATTAGTAATTTTTATGTGTGGTCATTCCCTTCTCTTCCAATTCCTGATTCAGTGTTTTATTCTGTAAGGAGAAAGTTGTATATGTTGCCTGGTAAGCAATAGTTGTATATTAACTCCCTTAGAAAGACAGAATGAATAAAGATGATCCCATTTCTTCTTCGTTGCTAAGCTACCAGTGTTTATACCATTCAGTAAACTTTTATTTGGCACCTGGTATGTGCTGGCCATACACGAGTTGCAAGGCACAAATCTTGTTTAAAAGATAATTGCCTGGGGGCACCTGGGTGGCTCAGTCTTTGGACGTCAGGTGGGGATCCTGGGATCGAGTCCCGCATCTGGCTCCCTGCTCAGCGGGGAGCCTGCTTCTCCCACTCCTACTCCCCCTGCTTGTGTTCCCTCTCTCTCTCTCTCTGGCGAATAAATAAGTAAAGTCTTAAAAAAAAAAGATAATTGCCTTGATTTGAACTTATTTCTTATGTCCCTAGAGGGATGGTGTGTGTGTGTGTGTGTGTGTGTGTGTGGTGTTTTATGGTTGTTAATTGCGTGGTGCAGAGTATGTGGTGCAGAGTATGGAATCAGATGTGGGCAGGAATCCTTATTACAACTCTTAGAACAATGGGACATTTAGATTCTGAGTTGCTTCTTATGTAGTAATAATTGAAGTAATAGTTGCCATCACAGAGAAGTAGAACTGGTTCCATGAGATAAAAATAATAAAAAGCAATTAGCTCGGGATCTGTCTCTTAGAAGGTGCTCAATAAATGTTCACATCCATTCCTCCTTTTGGGAAAAGCAAAAAAAAAAAAAGGGGTTGGAATTTCTATGTGACTTAAAACATAGTAGCTTTGATTTTTTTTTTTTTTTGAGATTTTATTTATTTATTTATTTGACAGAGAGATCACAAGTAGGCAGAGGCAGGCAGAGAGGGGGGCTGGAAGCAGGCTCCCTGCTGAGCAGAGAGTCCAATGCGGGGCTGATCCCCAGGACCCCGGGATCACGACCTGAGCTGAAGGCAGAGGCTTAACCTATTGAGCCACCCTGGCGACCCAGTAGCTTTGATTTTTTTTTAGAGACTGCATCTACTTTTAGAATTCTTAAAAATAAAAAAAAATTTTTTTTTAAAATTTATCTATTTGTCAGAGAGAGAGGGAGCGCAGGCAGAGGCAGAGGGAGAAGCAGGCTCCCTGCTGAACAAGGAGCCCGATCTGGGACTCCATCCCAGGACCCTGAGATCATGACCTGAGCCGAAGGCAGCAGCTTAACCAACTGAGCCACCCAGGCGTCCCATAGAATTCTTAAAAATTTTTTATAGAAAACAATTTTGATCATAATTGTTATACATATTTCCCATTTCATTTTTACTGAATAAATGAGCTGTTCTCTATGCATAGGGTACACTTATTACATTGTTAGAGTTTTATTTGTTTTCCATTACTCATTTTCAGACTTTTACATGATTTTTACTTGTGTGTACCTCACTTGCATTAATATAGAGCAACATTTTTAGTATATAATCAGCAAAAGATAAATGGTTGCAGTTTTGAATAGAAATAGTTTATATACTTAGTTTTTAAAAACAATACCCATTTATTAAATTATTTAAAAACTGAAGGGTTTTCAAAACATAGACTTTTCCTTACAAACTATAGTAGATTAGATGTAGATTTTTATAACCTGTCAGATATGGGATTCAGTTTTATGACCTAAAGGACCATGGACGATTTTCCTATCCCCTTTAAGCCTCAATTATTCTTTTATAAAATGAAGCCGTTAGTACCCATTTTATAGGATTGTTGTGAAGATTAAATGATATAATGTGTAAATCAGAGCTACAGTTCAGTCCCATGAGTCCTGGTAAATCATTGTTACCCTGAAAGTGGAAAATATACTACTTGTTTACTTCTGTTTGAAAGAACTTAAAGGTCACTATTAATACAGTTTACAACTAGGAAATAAAATCAACAATATTTTGAACTATTAGAGATTGCTAAATTAAGGAGAAACAAAGCTATCAGTAGCGTTAGTGTTTTAATGGTGTAATTAGTGGAATGCTTTATGCTTTATAAATGTTATTTAATAAAACAATTAAAAAATGCTATTTATAAAATATTTCCTATTTTACAGATTAAGTGGTACTTAAATTCTTTTTATATTTCCTATTTTACAAATTAAGTGATATTTTAAACTTTTTTCTTTTAATTATTTTGGATAGCCCATTTATAGAACTGAACTGTTGGAAAAATGAGAAGAGTATATAATGTTTTATACTTATGAAATATTTCTTGACAACCTTTAATAAAATAAGGTAAAGATAAGGAAATCTCTTTGGACACACAAATCAAGAAAAAGTTACTGGGTTCATATTAGACAAGGGAAAGGAAAACTTAATGTGTGTTGATGGGTATCTTGAGGCATTTGGGATTTTATATTAGAGAACTATTTGTAAAAATCTTAATTTTTTTCCTATAAATTATCTTTTAGTTGAAAATCCTTACAGTTGTCTAATTAGGCTTAAAAATGCTTTTGTGGCTCTAGGCTTTGGACTATAATAGTTTCTTTAGTTGGTAGTTCTGTGGTGATTTGTCATCTTTTTTCTGATTGTTTATGATAATTTATTCTTAAGGATATGTGACTTAATATCTATGATGGTAGTTCTGTTGCCTTTTTTAAAATACAGAAGTAGTAAATCTATGCCCTAGGTTTTAAAGATTAACTAAACTTAAATGAAAATTTAGTATTTTTTGAGGGAAGGAGTCTTAGGAGATAAGACCTAAGGAAATGGTGAAAGGAGTCTAGAATTTTCCATTAATTAGGAAAAGTTTGGGTATATTCAGTCCTGGGTTCTCCTGGCTATTTGAAATAATATTAACTTTAGAAAAATAATATTAACTTTAATATTAATTATATTATAAATTATTATGCATTATTACAAATAATAAATATATACTTACATATGGTTAATATACATGACTTAAATATATATCAAATATACAATTATTATAAATTATAAATATAAATATGTGAAGTGAAGAACATGTATTTCAATTAAATTTAAAATATTAGGTAAGGCTCTTTTTTTTTTTTAAGAACAGCTTTATAAAAAAAAAAGATATATTTCGGATACCATGCAGTTAATCCATTTAAAAGGTACAGTTCAATGCTGTTAGACTACTCAGAATTATGCAGATATCACCACCATCTAATTTTGGGCATTTTCATCACTCCAAAAAGAAAATCTGCCCAGCCCTAGGCAACTACTAATGTGCTTTCTGCCCTCTATGGATATACCTATCTGTTCTGGACATTTCATATAAATGGAATTATAGGATATGTGAGTGGTTTCTTTCTTTTAGCATAATGTCTTCATGGTTTGTCCATGTTGCAGCATATATCAGTACTTCATCTCTTTATTTTATTTTATTTTTTTAAAGATTTTTTATTTATTTATTTGACAGAGATCACAAGTAGGCAGAGAGACAGGCAGAGAGAGAGGGGGGAAGCAGGCTCCCTGCTGAGCAGAAAGCCCAACTCGGGGCTCGATTCCAGGACCCTGGGATCATGACCTGAGCCACCTAGGTGCCCTTACTTCATCTCTTTATACTGCCAAATGATATTCCATTATATGGATATACCGCATTTTATTTATCCCTTTGTCAGTTCAGGTTATTTTTTTTCTTTTTGGTTGTTATGAATAATATTTCTATGAACATTTAATGTACAAGTGTTTTCCTTTGTTTTGGGTACATACCTAGTGTTATATTGCCAGGGTCAAAAGGTGACTGTTCAAATCTTTTTGAGGACCTGCACCATTTTACATTCCCCATCAGCAATGTAGGAGGATTCCAGTTTCTGCACATCCTCACCAACCCTTGTTATTTTCCGTCTTTTTGATTAGAGCCATCCTAGTGGGTGTGAAGTAATAAGTTAAGGCTCTATTTGAGGATTATAACTTTCATTTACAGTCATTAGGTAAATTGTGAAGCTTTTACTTGGCAGATGAATTGCCAGATTCTTTGATAATAAGGAGTCTTTTTTGCCTTGAGGATAAAAGATGTGAACTTTCTAGTTTCCTGTTTAGTAAACAGTGAACTTGACAAAACTAGTTAACCACTTTGGGTGGTAATGGGGATAGTGGTATGGGGATTTCCAACTGAAAGGTTGTCTTTTAAGAATATTTCTTTTTTTTTTTTTTAAAGATTTTATTTATTTATTTGACAGGCAGAGATCACAAGTAGGCAGAGAGGCAGGCAGAGAGAGAGAGAGAGAGGAGGAAGCAGGCTCCTTGCTGAGCAGAGAGCCCAACTCGGGGCTCGATCCCAGGACCCTGGGATCATGACCGGAGCCGAAGGCAGAGGCTTTTACCCACTGAGCCACCCAGGCGCCCCTTAAGAATATTTCTTAACAAAAGTCAATTGTAAATGTTAGGTTTAGTTTTCCTTTAATTGCTAAAACTTTTCTAAAAAGATAGAGTCCAGTGCATATTTAGCCATTAGCATTTCTAAGCAGTGAGGTCTGACAGATTTTAAGGATTGCTGGTACCTCTCTATGATATGTAATTCTGTATAAATTCAGTTGAGTCATTGTTCTTTATTCTTTTTCCCCCCAAGGATTTTAAGTAATCTCTACACCCAGTGTGGGACTCATACCTAACACCTCAAGTTTAAGAGTCACATGCTCCACGGACTGAGCCAGCCAAATGCCCCTATTTTTTATTATTATTCATAGTATAGTCTGTTATTGTTTGTCCCCATTTATGATATTAAAGCTTTTATATGAAGTTTTGTAGGACACAGTTTAAAGTCAACAATAATGACTTGCTAACGATTATAAAGTTTTTTTTTCAAACTAGTTAGGAAATACTGCAGGGAACTATCCTTTGAACAAAGTGCAAGTTTTGAACCTTCATTCTACATACAGTGGATCACCCACAATATTTTCTCACCTGATTAGGATCACTTTTAGGTCTTTAACCTAAGTGAGCTAAAAGGATCAGTTTTAGGTCTTTGAACTGAGTGAGCTAAAAGGCCTCACTGGTTTGTTATATGGTCTTTTAGTTGTTTTGAATGTCATAATTTCTGTAGAAGATTACGAAAAACAATAGTTTTGGAGCCTTTCGAATTAAGATTAATGAAGAGGTATGTATTTCTGCTTGTAATACGGTTCCTTTTTTTTTTAAAGGTTTTTTAAAGATTTTATTTATTTATTTACTTATTTTTAAAGATTTTATTTGACAGAGAGACACAGCGAGAGAGGGAACACAAGCAGGGGGAGTGGGAAAGGGAGGAGCAGGCTTCCTGCCGAGCAGGGGGCCTGACCTGGGATCCATCCCAGGATCCTGCGATCATGACCTGAGCTGAAGGCAGACGCTCAACCACTGAGCCACCCAGGTGCCCCTATTTATTATTATTAGTTTTACTAGTTTTTTTTGTTTTTTTTTTAAGATTTTATTTATTTATTTGTCAGAGAGAGCGCGAGAGAGTGAGCACAGGCAGACAGAGTGGCAGGCAGAGGCAGAGGGAGAAGCAGGCTCCCCGCCGAGCAAGGAGCCCGATGTGGGACTCTGTCCCGGGACGCTGGGATCATGACCCGAGCTGAAGACAGCCGCTTAACCAACTCAGCCAACCAGGCGTCCCTAGTTTTTTATTTTTTAAAGATTTTGTTTATCTGACAGAAGGAGAGCACACACAAGCAGGGGAAGCAGCAGAGGGAGAGGGGAGAAGCAGGATCTCCACTGAGCACGGAGCCTAATGTGGGGCTCTATCCCAGGACCCTGTGGTCATGACCTGAGCCAAAGGCAGACATTTAACCAACTGAGCCATGCAGGTGCCCTAAGATTTTATTTTTGAGTAATTGCTACACCCAAGGTGGGCCTCAAACTCATAACCCTGAGATCAAGAGTTGCATGCTCTATGGACTGAGCCAGCCAGGTGCTGCTATAATATGATTCTTTTCTGACCTCTCATGGTTATAGTGTTTTAGTTTATCTGCCAGAGTTTGTTTTATTAAAATGAAGAAAGAGTAAATGATATATGTTTTTATTATATCTAAGCAGAACCTTGGCTCTCTCAAAATTCTCTTTACTAAAATAACAAGTAGTTTAAAAATTTTGTGGAAATATTGTCAGGGTTTATGTAAATTTTAGCCTCCATTTTTCATTTTCAATTGAACAAGAGAAACAGCTCTTAAAAATTGAAGCAGAATACTGCCAGTTTGAGAAAAACCTTAAAACTTAAGAATACATCATCTAAACATTTTTGTGATTCTGGTGATGAAACTGCCCATAGGTGTTTGGTTTTGTTTTTGTATTTTTTTTTTTAATTTTATTTGAGAGAGAGAGAAACAGTGAACATAAGGGGAGATGTTGGGAGTGTGGGGGAGATAGAGAAGGGCAGAGGACCCCCTCTGAGCAGGGAGCCTGACACCAGCTTGATCCCAGGATCCTGGGATTATGACCTGAGCCACTGAAGGCAGATGCTTAACCGACTGAACTACCCAGGCGTCTCTGTTTTTGTTTTTAATTAGTAGCTGAAGTAAACTCTTTTTTTTTAAAAGATTTTATTTATTTATTTGACAGAGATCACAAGTAGGCAGAGAAGCAGGCAGAGAGTGAGGAAGAAGCAGGCTCCCTGCTGGGCTCGATCCCAGACCCTGGGATCATGACCTGAGCGGAAGGCAGAGGCTTTAACCCACTGAGCCACCCAGGCGCCTCTGAAGTAAACTGTTTTTGAGATTATTGTGAGGTCATTCTTGGAAGGTTCTGCTTAATGTCTAAAAAAGAAGGTTGAGCTCTGCGAGGGAGATGCTACTACAGCTACAGCTCTGTGCACCCCGGTCCTACTCCTCACTCACCACTGTTTGCTCCCTCTCACCAACAAGAAGTCTATCAGGAAGCTGCACTCCTGCTATAGCCATGGCTTTTAAAGACACCGGGAAGGCCCCCGTGGAACCCGAGGTGGTGATTCATCGAATTAGATCTGATCAGCCACAGCCAAAGTACTTGGAGAAGGTGTGCGCTGACTTGATCAGAGGTTCAAAGGAAAAGAATCTCAAGGTGAAAGGACACAGTTCTGGTGCCCATCAAGACTCTGAGAATCACTACAAGAAAAACTTTCTTGTGGTGAAGGTTCTAAGATTTAGGATTGTTTTCAAATGAGGATCTACAAGTGACTCATTGATTTGTACAGTCCTTGTGAGATTGTTAAACAGATTACTTTGATCATTATTGAGCCAGGAGTCAATGTTGAAGTCACTATTGCAGATACTTAAATCAGCCTTTTTAATAAATTATCAGTTGTTAAAAATAAGTAAAAAGCAAGGTTTAGATTCTTTAATCTGGCATAGCCCTTCCTAATTGGTTCCAGCATCATCATGCCTCACTTCCTATTTCTCTATACCCCACTCTCCTGCCTTTTAAAGATTCCAGGTTTGGGATGCCTAGGTGGCTCAGTCCATTAAGCACCAGACTCTTGATTTCAGCTCAGGTCTTGATCTCAGAGTCATGAGTTCATGTCTTGCCTTGGGCTCCATGCTGGGCATGGAGGCCCCCTATCCCACCCGCCAAAAAAGAGATTCCAGATTTATGGAGTTTTCCTTGATTTCTTTTGCCTTGTATTACTTATTTGTGTAATATAAAATTTTTGTTCACTGTGTGCTTTCTGGTAGGTATTTCACATATGTTCTAATTCTTAAAATGACCCTATAATATTCATAGTGTCATGCATGTTTTATAACTAAGGTAACTGGCATGGAGATTTTTATTGACTTTCCTAAGCCTACATCCATGATTCAAATCATATGTCTCTGACTACAAAGTCTACAGTCTTTTCATCATGTGACCCTCTCCACGTGTTTTGTATTTGTTTTATCTTAAGATAAGCAGTGTCTGGGTGGCTCAGTTGGTTAAGTGTGGACTCTTGATTTTGGCTCAGGTCATGATCTTAGGGTCTAGAGATCGAGCCCACAGTTGGGCTCTGTGCTCAGTGGGGAGTCTTCTGGGGGTTCTCTCTCTCCCTCTGCCCCTCTCCCTCTCAAAAAAAAAAAAAAAAAAGATATTCCATAGTGCTTTAGGAAGTATTCATATTAGGAGAGCTCAAGTTTAGTTGGTTGACTTTGGTGGCATTTGCCTTTGAAGTATACTACTGGCATGTAGCTTTTTGTATGAGAAAAAATGTGGGGTGTCTGGGTGGCTCAGTCAGGTTGGGGTCTGACTCTTGGTTTCATCTCCAGTGATGATCTTGGGGTCCTGGGATTGAACCCTGCATGAGATTCTCTCTCTTCTTCTCCCTCTGCCCTTCTTCTGTGCTTGCTCGCTGGCTCTCTCAAAAAAAAGAATGTGTAAGTGTATTTTGGGAATTTCAGCTTTCGTGTATGTATTTTTGAAATAGATAACTGATTTGCTATTATTAGCAAAATAGTAATAACTGATTTCTGGGCATCATTTCTCTCATCTGAAAATGAGTGGTGGAATAGATGTTAATGCCCCTTCCACATTTAATATTCCATTGAGATTTCCAGAGAACTGAATGAAAAAATAGATGGCGTATGGACAGCTCCAGGCCATGGTGATAGTATCATTAATGAAGAAAGAGAATAGGTGGCAATGGGCTAAGAAAAATAGGAGAATTAAAACAAGGGACTATAATTTACATAGAAATTTCCCCTGTAATAAGTAAAGAGACTGTATTTCTAAATAAAGACACAGAAACTCTGGGAATTAGCTGGATGAGTAGTTTTAACTGTTGCTTTTTCCCTGCATACCTGTTATCCCCATTCTTCTGTCCTTTCTTGTGAATGTGTATATGCATTTGAGAAAAAAGCATGTAGAGCTGTTATATGAAAATAACCAGGTCACCAGTAGCACACTTGAAATAAAGCTTTCATATTGCTCATAAAGTGAGAATTCAGAAGTTAAAATGTGAACCCATTATTGTAGATCTTTAGAGAGTTTGTTGATAAAACAAAGAAAGGCATGCTTTGCATTAAAAAAGAATGAAATGCAGTTTAGTGACAGAACTTTTTTTTTTTTTAAGATTTTATTTATTTATTTGACAGAGAGATCACAAGTAGGCAGAGAGGCAGGCAGAGAGAGAGGAGGAAGCAGGCTCCCCGCCGAGCAGAGAGCCCAATGCGGGGCTGGATCCCAGGATGCTGGGATCATGACCTGAGCCAAAAGCAGAGGCTTCAACCTACTGTGCCACCCAGGCGCCCCTAGTGACAAAACTTTTATATAGCCTTTCTACCCTCAAGGTATTAGAGATGATTATTTTGACATATAGGTAGATAGGTGATGTTTTGACTATTTGGAAAATTGTTAACCAGCTAGAAAATTGTCATTCTTTTCCTCATTAGCTTCTGGAGACCATGAACAGCGAATTTTGACTTTGGAACTAAATCGTTCTGGGCTGGAAGCAAGGAAGTATTCTTTAGTCAAATAAGTTTGGGTTTTTCAGTATACTATATCCCTCAGAGTTTATAAATATACTTTAGTATTTTGTTTTTATTTTTTATTATTTTTATTTTTTAAAGAGTTTATTTGAGGGGCGCCTGGGTGGCTCAGTGGGTTAGAGCCTCTGTCTTTAGTTCAGGTCATGATCCCAGGGTCCTGGGATCGAGCCCCGAATTGGGCTCTCTGCTCAGCAGGGACCCTGCTTCCCCCTCTTTCTCTCTGCCTGTCTCTCTGCCTTCTTGTGATCTCTGTCAAATAAATAAATAAAATCTTTAAAAAAAAGACTTTATTTGAGAGGGAGAGAGAGCATGAGAGGGGGAAGGGTCAGAGGGAGAAGCAGACTCCCTGCTGAGCAGGGATCCCGTTGTGGGGGACTCCATCCTTTACTCCTGGATCATGACCTGAGCTGAAAGCAGTCGCCTGACAGACTGAGCCACCCAGGTGCCCCCATTTTAGTGTTTTAAAAATTGAGTTAAAGTAAAGAAAGTGGTTTAACTTTGTTCAGCAATATATTATCCAGTTTATTGACTAATGACCCCCTTTTTCCACATAATACTTAGCAGTGTATCTTTTACTGATTTAGGTGAACTTTTATCTGTTTTATAAAGCTTCTCACAATATCCATGACTATTTCAACCTTCAGGTAATAGGCCCTGATTACCTGATTACTTCCTGAAGCACCTCTTCTGTTGTTTGTTACTGATAACTTATTTGAAAAAATTATTTTATATTTAGCCAAATGCTGTTTTTCTTTAATATCTGTCCTTTTGTTGTTTTGCTTCCTAAAATTACGTAAAATATATAATTACTCTCATCTTAACATCTGAAGATGCCTTTGCTAGCATAGTCATTGAAAGCTCAGGCTTTGGAATCAGACTGCCTGGGTTCAAATTTTAGTTCTACTGCTTTTACTATGTGATCTTGGGTGAGTTACTTAACTTCTCTGTGCCCCAGTTTTCTCATCTGTGAAATGGGAATAGGAGTAATACCTTAGTTAAATGAAATGATTCATAAAAGAGCTAATTACATAGAATGTTGCTTTTGTCCCTTGGAAGCAGATATTGAGATGGAGTTCGTAGTGCAAGAGATTTTATGGGGAGTAGATAATGCAGTGGAAGGAAAGGGAGTGCAAGCTGAACTGACCTACAAGAGCCTCAATCTGTGATATAGATGAAAAACAACAGCAAAACTCTGCCAATCCAACAGGGAGCTCCAGAGCAAAGATCACCTCTTAGAGGAGTTCTGCATTGGGAAGAAATGGCCAGGTTCTGGTATACCCACCATAGTTAGTCACAGGCTAGGAGCTTTCCCAGAAGAGTCTGGACTCAGCTGGAAAGCCAAGATGAGCAGCTGGAAGCTGTTAGCTAACTGTCTCCACGCACCTGAATGCAAGTTTGTTCTTTCTTCTTTTATTTTTATTTATTTATTTCTAAAGATTTTATTTATTTATTTGACAGAGATCACAAGTAGGCAGAGAGGCAGGCAGAGGGAGAGAGGAAGGGAAGCAGGCTCCCTGCTGAGCAGAGAGCCCAATGTGGGGCTTGTATCCAGGACCCCAGGATCATGACCTGAGCCGAAGGCAGAGGCTTTAACCCACTGAGCCACCCAGGTGCCCCTTTTATTTTTTTATTTTTATAAATGCAGGGCTTGAACTCATGACTGTGAGATCAAGACCTGAGCTGAGATCAAAAGTTGGATGCTAAACCAACTGAGCCACCCAGACACTCTTCTTTTTCTTTTAAATGCAACTTCTTTCTTGAAGGGAGATCCAAGTAATTGTGACAGTCCATTTCTTGTCTTGCAGGATCTAGGTCTCCAAACATTTTTTTTTAAAGATTTTATTTATTTATTTGACAGAGATCACAAGTAGGCAGAGAGGCAGGCAGAGAGAGAGGAAGGGAAGCAGGCTCCCTGCTGAGCAGAAAGCCCAATGTGGGGCTTGATCCCAGGACCCTGGGATCATGACCTGAGCTGAAGGCAGAGGCTTTAACCCACTGAGCCACCCAGGCGCCCCTCCAAACATTTTCTGAAAGCAGTTCTTGCAGCATTCCATGGACTTCTCTCTCTCTTATTTTAGTATTTTATTTTTATTTATTTATTTATTTATTTATTTTTAAAGATTTTATTTATTTATATGACAGAGACATATAGGGAACACAAGCATCAGGAGAGGGAGAGGGAGAAGCAGGTCTCCTGTTGAACAGGGAGCCCGATGCGGGGCTCGATCCCAGGACCCCAGGATCATGACCTGAGCCGAAGGCAGACGCGTAACCATCTGAGCCACCCAGGCGCCCTTATTTATTTATTTTTTAAAAAATATTTTATTTATGTATTTGACGGAGAGATCACAAGAGGCAGAGAGGCAGGCAAAGAGACAGGGGGAAGCAGGCTCCCTGCTGAGCAGAGAGCCCAATGCAGGCTCCATTCCAGGACCCTGAGATCATGACCTGAGCTGAGGGCAGAGGCTTAACCCACTGAGCCACCCAGCTGCCCCTTAATATTTTATTTTTAAAGTAATCTCTATACCCACGTAGGGATCGAACTCTCAGCTCTGAGATCAAGAGTCTCATGCCCCACTGAATGAACCAGCCAGATACCCTGGACTTCTCTTCTTGATGGGAAACTTCAAAGAACTGGGTTAGTGAGACAGGCTTAAGCCCCCATTGTGTAGCTGGTCTCAGGACTACAGTGGTTCTCATTGTCTCCTCCACTATTCAGTCTAAACTCCCCTGCCATTAACTATCATATCTGTTGGTGTGGGTGGTTTACCTACTGATATGACCCACCCCTCATTTTTGAGGTATCTGAGAACCATGCTGTTCTCAGGCTGGAGTGGTTGCATTAGTCCACTCATAGTCACAACTGGGCAGGGGAGTATCAATCCCCTGCCCAGATGGATCCCCTCAGATGGATCATCTGAGTCCCACGTATACTCTTTGTTACTCCTGTTGTGTAACAGCAGACCTACTTCCATCTGAGGATGAGGGTTATTTACCTGACATGATGGTGATTCCTCTTCTTGCCTCTTGGTCCAGGGATACAGAGTCCCAAATGCACTGGCTACAGCTATAACTTATAGCTCAGTATGACCCTTGACATGTCACTTGGCAAAAGTATGCCCAGGATCTCTAACTCGAGCCCAGCATTGTACAGACGGAAAATATAAAGTCCTTCAGTGGATCATTGGGAATGATGGTACGTAGGGGCCATTTCTGCTTCTACCTGTTGGATTCTCAGACCCGTGTGTTCATCCTACTGGGAGCATAGCTCTGAATCAGTGCATTTGGTGTATCCTAGAGGATAGCACACCATTCTTATCTCTGAGGTGGTATATCAGCTGTGTCTTCAGTAGGCCATTTCAGTATTCTATAAGGCTGGATGCTTTTGTATGGTGCTATTATGTGATAAGACCACTGAAGCCCATGGTTATAGGCCTACTGCTACAATCCTTCTTTATAAAGTGATTCCCTTGGTTAGATGCTCTGTTATATGGGATTCCATGTCTGTGGATCAGGTACTCTGTAAGCCCTTTGCTAGTGGTATGGCTGGGGCTCTATGTACAGGAAAGGAAAACCCATACTTGGAATAAGTATCTGTTGAATACCTGTGGTGATCAATTGCTGGCCTTTTCAAGATGGAATGAATATGATGTGGTAACTGGTAGGTCAGTTTGAGGCATAGTGCTATATTGGGGGCTCAGTGTTGGTCTCTGTTACTTGCAGATTGGATGTTCGGAGAGGGCGGTAGCCTGATTGGGCCTTGGTAAGTGGGAGTCCATGCCTCCTTCTTTGCTTCTATTTTGGTTTCAGCCACACTGGCTACTTTATTCATGTCCCCATCATGCCAGTTCTGGGGTGGCTCATGTCAACTCTCTGAGTCATTTTGTTCACTTGGTTATTCAGTATCTCTTCTACATTGGATGCTTCTTGGGGGGCATTAACACGTGAAAAGAATTTTCACACTTTACCACTGTTACACATGTCCCTATGTTCATTCATTTGCCTCCACCCATGCCTTCTTATAATAATTTGTAGTCTTTTTCCTTAAAGGCCCCTGACCAGTTAGCCAGTCCATTTGCAATTGCCCAAGAGTCTGTATATATTCTCACCTCTGGGCATTTTTCTTTTTACACAAAGTTCATGACCAGATGCATCATTTGAAGCTCTATCCTTGGGAAGATTTTCCCTTTCCACTGTCAAGGTCAGCCCTAAGTGTGGCTATAATGAAGCTGTTGTTTCTTTCTTCAGCTTGCATTCACATACTGAGACATTTATAAGCTATTTATAAGTGAAGCTTTGGCTTTTATCTCTTCCTTGAGCTGGTCATATAGGATCCCTCAAACAGCTATAAATGTGAACTGAGGAATGGGTGCTGGAACAATTGTGGTAGTTGTTAGGGAAGTCTTGGCTGTCTACTTATGTATCTTACTTGTGACCTTTTGTTCTGCTTGGGTTTGATTTTTCTTTTTTTTAAGACTTTTTTTTTTTTTTTTTTTTTTTTAGGGAGAGAGAGCGAGCGTGCATGAGCACAGGAGCAGAGGGAAGGGGAGAGGGAGAGAGAGAAATAAAACCCCAAGCAGACTTCCTGCTGAGTGCAGAGCCCCATGTTGGGCTGGATCTCATGACCCCAAGATCATGACCTGAGTTGAAACCAAGGGTCGGATGCTCAACCTGCTGTACCACCCAGGTGCCCCACTTGGGTTTGATTTTTTTTTTTTAAGATTTTATTTATTTATTTGACAGAGATCACAAGTGGGCAGAGAGGCAGGCAGAGAGAGAGGGGGGGAAGCAGGCTCCCTGCAGAGCAGAGAGCCCGATGCAGAGCTCGATCCCAGGACCCTGGGATCATGACCTGAGCCGAAGGCAGAGGCTTTAACCCACTGAGCCACCCAGATGCCCCTGGGTTTGATTTTTGATGTACCATTTCCATCTCATAATGGATTGTTTCTGAGCTCACATGTCTTTATAACTTGGAGAGTTCTGTTGAACCCAGCTCATTATGAGGAGTTCTGGACATGTAGTGCGCAATGGTCAAGCAATTTCTTTCCAGAGCCTAGTAGCATGCCTGCATTGTGATTCTACCACTAAGGCTTGCTATAAACTCTCTATTGTATCTTTTCCCAATATTTAGACCTCCAACAGATAGGACTGCTCATACTACAACCTGGACCTGCTGTAGAGTTGTTTCCTACTCAAAACTGGCAGTAAGCCTTCCATATCACTCAGTACATGGGTTACAGCAATAGTCCTATCTATAGAATGTGTTGCCCCTGAAATCTGAAGAAGCCTACCAGATGTTGTGATTCCTTTTTTGTAGTTGGAGATGCAAGATGCAGCAGTTTGTCTTTTGCTTTGGAGAGGATGGGTTGACATGACTGTGAACTCCTGAATTCCTAAAACTTCACTGAAATGGCATATCCTCAGATACTTGTAGAGTTTTTCTCCTGTGCTCTGGAGCACATGTATCTTACCATGTACTTCAGTATGCTAGCCATCTCTTGTTTATTTTGCATGATCAGCATGATTAAATGGGTCGATGTGCTGTTTTGAATCTAGTTCTTTTCAGGGTTTATTATGACAGAATAGGAGAATTAATATAGCCCTGAGGCAAAACTGTGAATATATACTATTGTTTATTCCACGTGAAAGGAACTGTTTCCGATTGGGATGGAAAAGAACTCATTTGCCAAATCAGTAGTTGTATGCCATACACCTGAGGCTATATATATTTATCAGGTATAGCAAACATATTACATTTGGTAGGGGCAGCTGTGGTCACGGCTACTACTTGGTTGAGCTTGTGGTAGTCTCTAATCATTCCCCAGGATCCAGCTGGTTCCTGCAGAGGCATTAAACATATGAAAGGGACCACTACCCCTGCATCTTTGAGATCCTAAGGGTGGCACTAAACTCTGCTGTTCCTTTTACTTTCTCCCCCCTATAAAGTACTGTTTTTGATTTACTATTTGGTCAAGGTGTGGGAGACATTTAGATATTTGCAGGTTTCACCTCACTTTTTCCATTATCATAGTTCTTACTCCAGAGGCCAAGGACTCAGGGTGGGGATTCCCCCAACTTCCGAGGATGCCAATCTTGTTATATTCAGGGCCTGGAAAAATGACTGGTAGGTGGGTAGGTAGACCCACTATAAGCTGGACTTTGGCCAGAACTCCATTTATTGCTTAGTTCCTATAATAGGGGAATAATGATGTTTCAGGTGTCGATATCAACATCAACTCAGACTCTCTGACCAATAGTTCTTTAAATGTCTGGGTATTTTCTTTTTCTTGCTGTATAGTCACTGGAGTAAATAGGCATAGGTGTCATTGGAGAAGAACTTGGGGGGTAATCATTTTTATATATATATGTGTGTGTATATATATGTACACACACACATATATATGCACACATACATATATGTCCTTGCTGCTGGGGAGCCAGCCATCTCTCTAAGCTGGTGGGTCTGGATCTGAAAACTAGATCAGGAATAGGAATTAGGCAAGGAATCGTAGTTTGTTTTTTTTTTTAAACGATTTTATTTATTTATTTGACAGAGAAATCACAAGTAGGCAGAGGCAGGCAGAGAGGGGGGGAAGCAGGCTCCCTGCTGAGCAGAGAGCCCGATTCGGGGCTTGATCCCAGGACTCTGAGATCATGACCTGAGCTGAAGGCAGAGGCTTAACCCACTGAGCCACCCGGGCGCCCTGATCGTAGTTTTTTTTATTGAGGCCACCACTCAGCCTTGTGCTTATACATTCTTGCCTTATTTTGATTGTATATATTAAGCAACACTATTGACTACCTATTTTGCTCTAATGACACTGTGTTTTGTTAACTATCTCTACAGCTCCCTGTGGGTCAAGGTTTATTGGCTGTTTCCCATCTTGCCAGTTATGATGATAACTGTGGTCCACTAGCTTCTGGTTTTAAGTGCCACCTCTTGGTTTCTGTTGCTTCAGTGCATCATTATCCCTATTACTATCAGTGAGCCAAACTGTGACAGCCTGTATTTTATTTTATTTTTTTATTTACTTAAAGATTTTATTTATTTA
The DNA here is from genome assembly GCA_004024625.1 of Mellivora capensis. NCBI lineage: Eukaryota > Metazoa > Chordata > Mammalia > Carnivora > Mustelidae > Mellivora > Mellivora capensis. Next base: position 16,136 of record PISX010002802.1, on the reverse strand, counting down.
TTTGACAGAGATCACAAGCAGGCAGAGAGAGAGGAGGAAGCAGGCTCCCCGCGGAGCAGAGAGCCCGACGTGGGGCTCGATCCCAGGACCCTGGGATCATGACCTGAGCCAAAGGCAGAGGCTTTAACCCACTGAGCCACCCAGGCGCCCCGACAGCCTGTATTTTAGAAGAGAGAACCACTTCTTCCACTTCTTGGTGATGCTGGTGTCTTCTGGTGATCTTGGTGATGGTGGGTCTTCTGACCTCACATAATCACTCAAGCATAGCCATTTTCCTGAACCCTTTAATCCCATGTTCTACCCTCTCCTGTGTGGAGTCAGGCATTTCACTTTTTTTTTTTTTTTTTAAGTAGGCTCCATGCCCAGTGTGGAGCTCAACATTGGGCTTGAACTCATGACTATGAGATCAAGACCTGAGCTGAGATTGAGTCAGATCTTAACCAGCTGAGCCACCTAGGTGCTCCATTTCAGTTTCATTCAATGTGGACCGTTTTATTCCAGGTTTCTAGGAGTCCCTGTAGCAGCAAGTTTATGTCAAACCCTAGGTTCTTGACACAGTGTTGAACCCCATCTTCTGAAATGGTGTTCTCACCCCCAGTCAAACTTTATAAGTCTAATATTCTGGCCTCCTTAACTAAGTTCCCTCAAAATCTAGCACTGTGAGCATTCCTTCTGATCCTGCTGATATATGTTGGCAAATTCTTGCTGCAGCTTTAGGCTGTTATCTCTTTTCTCCCTTATTAGGCTCAAGATATCCTTGGCAGCATTAACATTAGTTACTGTCTTGGCAACATGGCAACTAATTAACATTAGTTACTGTCGTGGAGGTCGGGGGGGGGGGGGCTTTTTTTTTTGCCTTGCAGGTGAGAGGCCTCTGAAGTGTGTTCCTATACAGTGGGAAGTTTTAATGTCATCCCCAGACTCTGAGGGTTCAGAGCATTCTGAAAAACTAAAATCTTTGGGAGCAACTGTTTTAGATGCCCCTCTCCCATCTAGCATGCTTCCACGTCTTCCAAATCGGGACCCAGACCTTGGCATGACAAACCTGTCCTGGCTGGGCATTCAGCCATTTTTGAAGTATCACAGTCTCTAACTATGCTGAGTTTGATCTTCATCTTTTGGTGCTCTCCCACTGTAAGCCATAAGGACCTCTTCAACTACCAGAGCCTCTGGCTTTGACACTTAGTTTCTAAGTGTTTATTAGCTCCTCTCTCTAGGGAGTTAGCAGCAGCATAACAGCTAGCCACTTCCATTGTGCTTACGTGGGTTGTTCCCCTCACACATTTCAGACATAAGAATCATTACACCGGTCTTAGTGTTCCTCTTTGGGAATATTCTTCTAAGAAAGTTTTAGCACTTTTCCTGAGAAAGTTTTATCATTTGCACCACCAGCTTGTGCCACATTTTCACATAGTACCCAGGATGAAATCCTCATTGCAGTGGGATAGGAAGTGATCTAGGTTCCAAACCCAGTTTTTACCTTTTGCTTTCTTAGTCCATTTCTGGTACCAAATGTGCCACTTTGAGTTCTTCTGGAAGCAGATGCTGGATCAGAGTTGTATTATATTGAATTGTATTGCATTCCTACACGAGAGGTACATGGGGGAGGAGGAAGATTCCTATGAAAGGAAAGGGGGAGGAAACAGAATTGGCGGGGAGGGCCTCAGTATCATTCAGATCTGACAGAGCCTCAGACACAGTGAAGACTCTAGAGCAAAAATTCTTCATTAGAGAGTCCTGCATGTGACAGAAATGGCTGTGATGTGACCAGTTGTTGGCTGGGACTGGCTGCCCAGGAAGACAATGGTCTCAGCTTCTAGGGATCTCAAAGAGACTGCAGCAGGAGGCTGTCAGCTTACTGCATGCCGAGCAGCTAAATAGCATATTCTTTCTTGAAGGGAGATACAAGCGACATACTTCCATGACTGCCACACGTAAGTGTAAAGGAATTGTTAGGTATTATTGTTGTAATTATCTTCTGATTAAATTTCTCTCAGTTGCTTTTATCCTTTATAAGTAAAAACTAGTTGTCATTCTTAGTTATTTTCTCTTGCATGTTTTTGTCAGGATGTGTCATGAGTCTTGTGCTTGAAACTAGAACTGAAAACAGTATTTCAGGTGTAGTCTGGGACAAAGTAGGTGCTCAGTGAATGTTGGTTTAGATGAACATAAAGCCTGAAATCTCCCTACCCCCCTAACCCCTCCATTTTTGGACATTTTTAATCTTGCACCCTGAGATTACATTAGCTTGTTTTCGAATGACTTTTTTCCTGTGCCTGTAATTCAGTAGTTTGGGTCTTTTTGAACATGAATGTAGAACTATAGATCTCTGTAAAGCATCATGTTAGATAGATTTAGTTTATTCTAATTTGGTTAGATCTTTCGAATATTGATTATTTGATCTAGCAGATCCAGCTGTCACACTTTTCTTTATATATTATCACAGATTTCATCATTATGCCACAAATGGTCACATCCAAATCATTAATAAGAACATTGAATAAGATAGAACCAAGAAGCTTTAGGCCATGCCGTTAGCGATATGCTTTCAGATAGATAGGTATTTATGGCCATCCATTCAGCTTGTTCAGGAATTCTTTAACCATAATGGTAATATGACCCATATTTTGACATTTGTCCATTAAAAGATGAGAGACTTGTCAAATAAATACCTTGCAGAAATTCAGTAACTAGGCCCTGAGGCAAAAAAGGAAATGAAGTGAATCTATTTCGCTACAGAGGATCACTGCTTTCCTTTCTAAATAAGTCTTACTTTTGGCTTTTATCTGCCAGAAAGCAGCTGAGTTACCTTGGGAAAGTCACAGCCTTTCAGGACTTGAGATTCCTTTCTAGTAAAATAATATGATTAGAAAATTCATAGAGACAGGAAATAGAATAGTGATTACCAGGGACTGGGTAGGGAGTGGTGAGAATGGGGAGTTAGTGTTTAATGAATACAGTTTGGGAAGATGAAAAAGTTCTGGAGATGGATGGAGATGATGGTTGCACAGCAATGTGAATATAGTTGATGCCACTGAGCTGGTTTTCCTGCAAATAATTGGCAGTTGGCAAGCCTTAATCTGATCCCTCCCATAAACCTCTCTTGCTCATCCAGTGTTCCCCTCGCGTAATTTGCTTTGTTCTTGCTGTTCCCTTTGCTTGGAACTCTCTTCCCCTAGATATTTTTAGAGTTATTCCCTGACATTCAGGTTTTGACATAAATGTCACCTTCTCAGTGGGACTTCCTCTGGCTGCTCTGTCTAAAATTATAACCCCCAATCTTTCTTTTCCTTTTTTTATTTTTCCCTTTGGCATGTATCATTTGGTATTTACATATTTTACGTGTTTGTGTTGTTTGTTATCCATTTCTACCCATTAGAATGTAAGGTCCAAGAAAGCCAGGATTCTGTTTGCTTGCTGCTTTATGCCCAGTGTTTAGATTTGTGCTGAGAACACAACAGGTGCTCAGATATTGATGAAATGAATAGTTATATCATATAAATACAAATTATGTAGAGGTTTTTACTATAATTTTGTTATGAGATTTGACCCAAAAGCTTGCTTTTCCGAAGTCTTTCATCCTAGCTCCCTATTCTCTGGTTTGCAATTTGATCTTGGCCTTATAGTATACCTATACCAAATAGGTATTCATTGAATGGATTTAATGGATTTGTTAATCAGGAAAGCTCAATTTTTTTTTCTGCAGAAACATATTTTTGTTTTATGATGTAACACTTGTATACACTGAAACAGCCTTGGATTAGTTTTGATTTTTATAGATTAAAACAAAATTCTTTTCCTCTTCTTTTCTAATTCTTCCAAATCCTACCTCTCTCTTAATACTCATTTCAACGCTTTCCTATGTCATCTTAGATTATTCTAAGCTGTAGTGATTTTTTTGTTTCCTGAGTTTTTATAACTTATATTTGTACATCTGTTCCATTTTAAGATTGTATAATTTTTTCTGAATTCTGACCTGTATTTTATATTATTACATAACTTTTCATGACTATCTGTCTTCCTAATCTTCTACTACATATCAATAAGCTTTTTGAGAAAGTAAAATTATATTTCTTTTTTTAAAAAAATATTTTATTTATTTATTTGACAGAGATCGCAAGTAGGCAGAGAGGCAGGCAGAGAGAGAGGAGGAAGCAGACTCCCTGCTGAGCAGAGAGCCCGATGCGGGGCTTGATCCCAGGACCCTGGGATCATGACCTGACCCAAAGGCAGAGGCTTTAACCCACTGAGCCACCCAGGCGCCCAGGCAAATTATATTTCTTAATGGTGCCCAGTGAAGTATTTAATTCATTTGTTTGTTCATTTAACAACAGTTATATTGAGATGTTTACTCTCGTAAGACTGTGCCTCAGTGCTGGAGATAGAGGAATAAGAGGGGCACCTGGATGACTTAGTTAAGTGTCTGACTCTTGATTTCAGTTCAGGTCATGATCTCAGGGCCTTGGGATTGAGCCCCACTTCAGGCTCCACGTTCAGCGCAGAGTCAGCTTGTCCTTCTTCCTCTGCTCCTCCCTCTGCTGTCTCTTAAATAAATAAGTAAATTAAAAAAAAAAAGGCGGGGGGAAAGACATCCTTGTCATTAGGGAATTAAAGGGCTGTTGGGAAAGCAGATATGTGAATAAGTAAATGTACCAGATTCACTGAGGATGATAAGTTCTATCAAGAGTTTACTGAAGAGGGGTGGCTGGGTGGCTCAGTCGTTAAGTATCTGATTTCTGCTCTGGTCATGATCCTGGGGTCCTAGGATCAAGCCCCACATCAGGCTCCCTGCTCAGCGGGAGGCCTGCTTTCCCTCTCCTACCCCCCCTGCTTATGTCTCTCACTGTGTCTCTCTCTGTCAAATAAGTAAATAAAATCTTAAAAAAAAAAGTCTACTGAAGAGATGATGCTTGTGTTCAGTATTGATTAGCAGGAGTTTTCTGTGAAGATATAAAAGAGAGGGACACCTTAAAGGAAAACCCAAGTGTACAAATGTGTGGAAATATGTGGAACAACATATTGTATTTGGGGAACTGCAAATAGTGCGGCATGGTAGTCTTGTAAGTTTAAAAGGGTGAGGGGCAGAAGTTGAGGTGGAAGACATAGGCATGAGACTAGAAGAAGTAAAGCTTCATACACTATTTAAAGGAGTTAGTATTTTTTTTTTCCTTAAGTAGGGCATGCAGAACCAATGAAGAGTTTAAAGTAGTAGACCAGGGGCGCCTGGGTGGCTTAGTGGGTTAAGCCTCTGCTTTCAGCTCAGGTCATGATCCCAGGGTCCTGGGATCGAGTCCCGCATTGGGCTCTCTGCTTGGCAGGGAGTGTGCTTCCTTCTCTCTCTCTTTCTCTCTCTGCCTACTTGTGATCTCTCTCTCTGTCAAATAAATAAATAAAATCTTTAAAAAAGAATGGATATCTCATACTGAAAGATATCTGAAGATATTTAGAGACCATAAGAGATAGAAGTTGAGAAGACAGAGGATATAGGCATTCAGTTTATATTGGAATATAGACTGGTGAAAAAATTAGTGTATTGGGAGATAAACTAATCTCCATTTGACTAGACTATGAATATTTGGGATGTATTTTTTATTGTAATTTATTAAAACAGCAGCACTGCCTGAGATGGTGGGCAACATGGTAGGTAACTACAGTGTCAAGACCCTCAACGAGGTGGAAATCAAGCCCAAGATGATTGGCCATTACCTGTCGAGTTCTCCATCACCTACAAGGCTGTGAAGCATGGCAGGCCTGGCATCAGGGCTACCCACTCCTCTCATTTCATTCCTCTCAAGTAGCCTGTTCAGCCACTAAATGCACAGACTTCTCTTAAAAAAAAAAAAAAAAAGAAACAGGGGTGCCTGGGTGGCTCAGTGGGTTAAAGCCTCTGCCTTCGGCTCAGGCCATGATCCCAGGGTCCTGGGATGGAGCCCCACATCAGGCTCTCTGCTGTGCTGCTTCCTCCTCTCTCTCCCTGCCTTGCCTCTCTGCCTGCTTGTGATCTCTCTGTGTCAAATAAATAAATAAAATCTTAAAAAAAAAAAAAAAAAAAGAAACAGCAACCACCAACAGATAGAACTTTTGAATTTAATTTTAGAAGTCCTAGAGTACTTAGAGATTTTCCAGACTAGTCCTGTCATTGGATTGAGAATTGAGACGTAGGTTCACTCTCTAGCCATATCGCCCTAAATGTGTCGGATCTTGTCTGATCTCAGAAGCTAAGCTGGTTAGTTAGTACTTGGATGGGAGACATAGGTTGGTACTTTTGTCTTTTAAGTTACTATATTTATCTAAAATTATTTAAATCCAGAAGGTTATATACTTGAATTTCCTTATTTCCTTTTTCAGGACCAGTCTTTTGTTACACATATGCTTGTTTATATAAAACACATTCAGTTTTTAAGATAGTCTAATTACTAATGTGACTTACATGACTCAATAGCAACGACAAGAAACCAGTCTAGATCAGTCAACATGAGAAGTTTAAAAGTAATGACTTAGGCAGGGGACTCATTTCTTCCACATTTATCTCAGCAACTCTCTTGGTTTTCTTCCTCTCAGTTGAATTATATGTTGCATCTCGGGGGCACCTTGCTGGCTCAGTCAGAGAGCATGTGGCTCTTGGTATTGGGGTCTTGAGTTCAAGCCCCACTTTGGGCATAGAGATTACATACATATATACACACATACACTAACTTTAAAATGCTGCGTCTCTGAGCACCTGTCCGTCATGGATTATATTATATTGTTGGTACCTCCCTGCATTGGGCTGGAATTTTCCTATTTTCAGAGCTCTTGGCACAGCTCTTGAGCATTTATAGTAGGTGATCAGTAAATATATGCTTGAGTAGATGGCTGCTTGGATGAATTCATAGACTGGACAAAAAGATAGGCTTTCCTTCTGTTCGTATATATAAATTTACCAGTGCCCAGTGGAAGGAATTTCCTATACCAGCAGGTATAACATTCTTATTCTTGATAAGTTTCAACAGTCTTTGAATTTATACGCTTTATTTTTAGTATTTAGGTGTAGTCCCCCTCCCTTACTTTGAAGCATAACAATCGTGTATTTTTTTGAGTTGTTTATCCTTAGCCTCTGAACTTATTTTACTGGATATTTTGAAGATACAATTGGTGTAAACCAAGGTCTTTCTTACCACTTAATGAGTTGTCTTTTTTTTTTTTTTAAGATTTTATTTATTTGACAGAGAGAGATCACAAGTAGGCAGAGAGGCAGGCAGAGAGAGAGGAGGAACCAGGCTCCCTGCGTAGCAGAGAGCCTGATGCGGGACTCGATCCCAGAACCCCGAGATCATGACCTGAGCCAGAGGCTGAGGCCTAACCACTGAGCCACCCAGGCGCCCCTTAATGAGTTGTCTTTTATTGTGAAGATTGACTTTTATTGTGAAGAAAATATGTTTGAGTTTTTGAAAATTGTGAACATACTTTCAGAATTCCTTTATTGTTAGGTGTGTTCCCTCTTTGTTACTCTTTACAATTTTGTCTTAGGTACAAGCTGTCAGAGCTTTTCCTTTTACAAAAATAATTTTTAAAAGATATTTAAAGTAGGAATGGAGTGGGGCTGCTGATAGGACATCATGGTGTTTTATAAACTCATGTAACTCAGGTAATTTGATCCGGCTGGCAACTTTAAATTAGTTTTTTTCATAGTTCTATTTGTCCTTTTTGTGTTTATTTAATGGCAAGTGTGGATGTCTCCCTAGCATGGTGTTCTTAGTATAGTTTGTTTAGGGTGTGTTGGAGAAAGCATTACTGTGCCCAAGTATTATTTGTGTTTTGTTTTGTTTTTAAAGATTTTATTTATTTGACAGACAGAGATCACAAGTAGGCAGAGAAGCAGTCAGAGAGAGGAGGAAGCAGGCTCTCCCTATGCGGGGCTGGGTCCCAGGATCCTGGGATCATGACCTGAGCCGAAGGCAGAGGCTTTAACTCACTGAGCCACCCAGGTGCCCCTTATTTGTGGTATTTTAAAAATAACATTAAACAGGTCATCATGACGTTTTTGTGACTTACTGCTTAGGAGGCTTTAAGGAAAATAATTTTAGAGTCAATCTTTAAATTTTTTTTTTGTCTTGCACAAAAACAAATTCTAAACTGTCCCGTAAGATCGTCACTGATAACGATCCTTTAAATTTGAAGAGGTACTAATGTTCAGTATAAAAGAATTGATAAAAAGCTTTGCAAATCCAATGACATACTACTTTTTGTTGTTTGGAGGTAGAACCTTTAGGTCCTTCCCAAGCATAGCACTATGTGCCACTCCCATCTCAGGTTTATGTTCTTTAGACCTGTTTGGTGTATTTTTAAAATATTTTATTTATGTATTTGAGAGAGAGGGAGCACAAGAGCGAGAGCAACTGAGTGAGTGGAAGGGCAGAGGGAGAAGCAGACTCCGTGTGGAACAGGGAGCCCGACATGGGACTTGATCCTAGGACGCAGGGCGCCCATAGACATGTTTGATATTTTAATCATCTTGACCAGGTTTTCATTTGGGGGGGTAATAATTGTATCTTACAGAGTACTTTTTCTTTTGATTTTCATAGCCATCAAATTAAGTATTAGGGTGTATATATTTTTTTATTCCCAGTTTGGAGGAGGAAAAAAATAGGTAAAAAGAAATTAAGCAGGGATGTCTGTGTGGCTGTCAGTTAAGCGTCTGCCTTTGGCTCAAGTCATGATCCCAGGGTTCTGGGATCAAGTCCCACATTGGGTTCCTTGCTCAGCAGGAGCCTGCTTCACCTCTGCCTGCCACTCCCCTGCTTGTGTGTGTGTGCTCTCCCCCCACCCCCCGACCTCTGACAAATAAATAACATCATAAAAAAAATTAAGCAACTTTTGTGCGGTCCCACCTTGCTAAAAGATGGTAAATTCACATGGAAAGCCTAATTCTGACAAAATTATCAGTGCTTAATGTAGGTACTTTTTATGAAACTACAAGCATGAGAAATGTTCCGAAATGTCTAAAATTCTGTTGCTTAGCTCTCTTGGGCAGTTATAGAGTATTAGTTCCTGATTAACAAACCAGACATGTAAAAATGCTGTTTATTGAATTGGAAGTTTTAATAGACTTTTGCTAACCACTTTAAAATCCTTTGTTAAAAATAACTGATGAAACTAAGCAATTTTATCGTAGTTGATATTTTATGAATGTTTTGAAGAATATGATTGCATAAAAAATAATAGTTTTGTAGCCCTTAAAGTGCATTTATTGTGAGAAGTCTGCTTGCTAATTTTTGTTTTATAATTGAAGATGCATTATGGTAGTTTTTATAAGGTAGAGTGATGGACATGGTCAAGCATGCATGTTAATGACCCAGCAATTGTGCTACTGGGTATTTACCCTAAAGATACAAATGTAGTGATCAGAAGGGATACATGCAGCCAAATGATTATAGCAGGAATGTCCACAACAGCCAAAAAGTAGAAAGAGCCTAGATGTCCATCAACAGATGAATGGATAAAGAAGATGTGAGATATATATATATATACATACATATATGTATATATAGATAGATATATAGATACTCACGCACATATACAATGGAATACTATGGCGCCGTAAAAAACCCTGGAATCGTGCCATTTGCAACGACGTGGATGGAAATAGGGAGTATTATGCTCAGCGCAATAAGTCAATCAGAGAAAGACAATTATCATATGATCTCACTGCTATGAGGAATTTGAGAAATAGAGGATCATAGGGAAAGGGAGGGAAAAATGAAACAAGATGAAACCAGAGAGGGAGACAAACTATAGAAGATTCTTAATCTCAGAAAACAAACTGAGGGTTGCTGGGGGTTGGGGACAGGATAGAGTAACTGGGTGATGGTCATTGGGGAGGGTATGTGCTATGGTGAGTGCTGTGAATTGTGTAAGACTGATGATTCACAGACCTGTACCCCTGAAGCAAATCATACATTATATGTTAATAATAAAAAACATCCATGTTAAGTTCAGGGAGATTAGAAATAATTGTTTTTCTAGTTTTAATTAATTAAAAATAGCTTTATTGGCATATAACACATGTAATATAAAATTCACCTGCTTAAAATGTATAATTCAGCGACGTTTAGTACATTCACAGAGATACAGTTATCACCACTAATTTTAGAACAATTTTATCACCTCAGAAAGAACACACTCTCCCATTAGTAGCTGCTCCTGTTTCTGGTCATCATCTTTCCTCAGCCCCTGGCAACCACTAATCTATTTTCTGTCTCTATGGAATTATCTATTCTGTATATTTCATATAAATGACATCTGGCTTCTTTGACTTAGCAAAATATTTTCAAGGTTCATCCATATTGTAACATTTCAGTACTTCATTTCTTTTTATTACTGAATAGTAGTCATTTTGTATACCACATTAAAAAAACTTTTAAAATATATATATATTTTTATTAAATTTATTTATTTGTCAGAGAGGGAGAGAGAGCGAGCGAGCACAGGCAGACAGAGTGGCAGGCAGAGGCAGAGGGAGAAGCAGGCTCCCTGCCAAGCAAGGAGCCCGATGTGGGACTCGATCCCAGGACGCTGGGATCATGACCTGAGCCGAAGGCAGTCACTCAACCAACTGAGCCACCCAGGCGTCCTTGTATACCACATTTTATTTATCCATCAGTTAATGGACATTTGGGTTGTTTGCACTTTTTGGTTATTATAAATACTGCTTTGAACACACATGTACAAATTTTTGTGTAGACATAATCTCTTGGGTGTTTACCTAGGAGTGAAATTGCTTGGTCATATGGTATCTCTCACTATTCACCTTTTTAAAAAAAAATTTAATTTTTGTGTGTGTGTTCCAAAATTCTTGGAGGAACTACCAAACTGTTTCGCAAAGAGGCTGCAGCATTTTGCCTTCCCATCAGCAATGTGTGAGGATTCGAGTTTTTTCCACATCCTCACCATCACTAGATATTGTTTGTCTTTTTGATTAGAGTCAAAAAGACTAGATAAGTGTAAAGTGATACCTTAGGTTATTGATTTGCATTTCCCTGATTCTAATCTTGTTGAGCATCTTTTCAGTGCTTATTGACTGCTTGCGTATTTACTTTGGAGAAATGTCTTTTCATTTCTTTGTCTGTTTTCAAATTAGGTTATTTGTCTGTTTTAATTACTTTAATTCCAGTATAGTTAATATTTAAAAAATTGATGCTCTGTTTATCAAATGTGCCTATTGAGATCATGTCATTTTGTTCTTTCACTAATATAGTATACTACATTAATTAGTTTTCATATGTTAAACCAACCCTGCAGGTAGAAATAAATCTCACTTATTCATAGTATATAATTCTTTTTATATGTTGCTGGATTTAGTTTGGTAGTATTTTGTGGAGGAGTTTCATGTATGTTTGTAAAGGATATTGGTCTATAGTTTTTTTAGGATGTCTTTGATTTTATATCAGTAATATTGGGTTTGTAGGATGATTGGGGAAGTAGTCTGGTTTTTTTTGTTTGTTTTTGTGAAAGATTGGCATTAATTTGCTCTTTACATATTTGGGAGAAGTCACTGGTGAGACCACCTAGATTTGGATAGGAAATTTAAAAATTATTAATTCAGTCTCTTTATTTATAAGTCTGTTCATAGTTTGTTTCTTTTTGAGTCAGTTTTGGTAGCTTAGTTCTAAGAATTTGTACATTTCGTCTAGCTTGTCTAATTTGTTGGTTTGTAATTATTCATAATATTATAATTTTTTATTTCTCTAAGGTCATTAGTAATGTACCTATGTACATTTCTGATTTTAATAATTTGAGTAATCTCTTTTCTTAGTCAGTCTAGCTAAAGGTTTGTCAATTTTTGTGATCTTTTCAAAGAACGGCCTTTTGGTTATGTTGATTTTTCTCTAATTTATTTTCATTCTTCCTTTCTTTCTCCTTGCTTTGGGTTTAGTTTGCTCCTTTTTTTCCTTACTAGTTTCTTAAGGTAAAAAGTTAGGTTATTTTTTGAAATTTTGCTTTAAAATTTTTTTTTGATATGTTGTCCTTGCTGCTTTTTTTTTTTTTTTTTTTTTTTTTTTTTTTTTTTTTTTTTTTTTTTTTTTTTTTTTTTTTTTTTTTTTTTTTTTTTTTTTTTTTTTTTTTTTTTTTTTTTTTTTTTTTTTTTTTTTTTTTTTTTTTTTTTTTTTTTTTTTTTTTTTTTTTTTTTTTTTTTTTTTTTTTTTTTTTTTTTTTTTTTTTTTTTTAAGATTTTGTTTTAAGTAATCTCTACACCCAGTGTGGGGCTCAAACTTAACAACTCTGAGATCAAGAGTCACATGCTACACCGACTGAGCCAGTCAGATGCCCCAGTTGTGCTTGCATTCTTATTCGTCACTAAGTATTTTCTAGTTTTTGTTGTGATTCATTACCTGGTTATTTAGTGTGTTGTCTAATTTGTATATGTTTTTGAATTTTTCAAATTTCCTTTTTTTTTTAAAGATTTTATTTATTTATTTGAGAGAGAGTGAGAGAGAGAATGAGAGGGGAGAAGGTCAGAGGGAGAAGCAGACTCCCCATAGGGCTGGGAGCCCAATGTGGGACTCGATCCTGGGACTCCGGGATCATGACATGAGCCAAAGGCAGTTGCTTAACCAACTGAGCTACCCAGGCGGCCCTCAGATTTCTTTCTGTTTTTTAGTATATGTGCTGCCGAAGCAAGCACTCAAATTTCCTTCTGTTGGTGATTTCTATTTTCATTCCATTGCATGATTTCAATCCTTTTAAATGTGTTGAGGATTGTTTTATGGCTTAACATATGGTCTCTCCTGATACATGTGCACCTGTTGTTGGATGGAGTGTTTTGTAGTTATCTGTTAGATCTAGATGACCTACAATGTTGTTTACATTTTCTCTTTTCTTGCTAATGTTTTTTTTTTAATAGATTTTATTTATTTATTTGACAGAGATCACAAGCAGGCAGAGAGACAGGCGGAGAGAAAGGAAGGGAAGCAGGCTCCCTGCCCAGCAGAGAGCCCTCTTCTTTATTTTTTTAATAAAATAAAGATTTTACTTTATAAAGATAAAATATTTTATCTTAATTAAATATTATATAAAATAGAAATATTTTATAAAGATAAAAATAAAATAAAGATTTTATTTATTTATTTATTTGACAGAGAGAGATCACAAGTAGGCAGAGAAGCAGGCAGAGAGAGAGGGGGAAGCAGGCTCCCCGCTTAGCAGAGAGCCCGATATGGGACTCAATCCCAGGACCCTGAGATCATGACCTGAGCCGAAGGCAGAGGCTTAACCCACTGAGCCACCCAGGCGCCCCACTTGCTAATCTTCTCCTTAGTTGTTTATTCATTATTGAAACTGGAGTATTGAAACTTACAACTATATTTGTTGAATTGTCTGTTTCTTAATTTCTGTCAGTTTATGCCTTATGTATTTTGGGGCTCTATTGTTACATATTCTAGCTTTATCTTATTTTTAAAAGATTTTATTTTTTAAACTAATCTCTACATCCAGTGTGGGACTTTAACTTTAAACCCCAAGATCAGGAGTGGTATACTCTACTGACTGAGCCAGCCAGGCACCCCTACATACTTTAGCTTTAACTCTGATGCATAATATAGATTAGATTCTGTGTGTGTGAACACTGTTGATAACTAAAGAAAACATTGCACCTTACATACTGTGACCAATAAGTGGAATTTGTTTTGATATAGCTTTGATGCTTAAATTATTTTGACTAATAATAAATTGTTACTTCTAGATTATATAAAGAAGCACTTGTCTCTGAGAGGACTCGACTTCACTGGGCCAGTGGTTCCTTATAAGGTTTTATGTGCATGTGAGTCAGAGTGAACTGTAGCTGTTTAAACATGGCTGAGGTAAAGTATTTAAATAATGACTTTGCCGATATACTAATTTTTATTGAGGTTAAAGGGCAGTTGGTAGTGTAATGTTCCTTGACCTAGAATAATTTGAGTAAGTACCCATTATTACTAAACTATTAACAGTATCTACTTTTTATACAACCAAGCTCTAAATCATATCTGGCTTAGGAAGAAGCAAATAGAAAAGTATCCATTATGTTATATTCTATAGATATTCTTTCTTTCTTCTTTTTTTTTTTTTTTTTTGAAGATTTTATTTTTAAGTAATATCTACATCCTTTGTGGGGCTCAGACTCACAACCCTGAGATCAGGAGTCACATGCTTCACTCACTGAGCCAGCTAGGTGCCCTGATACTATTTCTTTTTAATCCTTTTAAAAATCTTTTGACGTGGGTGGTAGTGCTCTCACTTTACAGATGAGCAAATTGAAACTCAGAGATTTATTAATTTGACTCAGGTCTTTGGTGAGTGATTTTGTTTTGTTTTGTTTTCATTTTCTTTCGTTCTTTTAGTTTTTCAGTAAATATGCCAAGCTTTGGAGATGCAGCCATGACCCAGACAGATCTAATCTCTGATCTTTGCTTTCATGAAGTGACTTGTCTGGTGGAATACTTTTGTTGAGTTTTTGAGCCATATTTCATATACTAATGACATATATTCATAGAAGACTTTGTAAAACATTTCTACATTGTTATCTAATTTTGTAATTCTTACTTTGTAGTCTTGTGACACAGGTGCATTAGATATTATTGATGATACCTTCATTTGAAAACTGAGGGAAACAGAGAGACCTGGGGATATTAAGGTCAGGTAGTTAGTAAATGGCTGAGCTAGTACTCAAACCCAGATCATTGGGCTGTAATGATCCTACAGTTCTTCCATTATACCACAATGTCTCATTATTTTACATGAAACTACAAGCCTACATCATCAAGAGTGATAATCTAGAAAGTAACCAGTCTAGTAAAACTTAGCTAAACAGATTACTACCAGGCAGAGTGTGTGGGAAGAGAAATCAGGAGACCCGAAGAGCTGTGTCTAGTGTGCTGAAGTAGACTTACTCTTTTTTTTTTTTAAGATTTTATTTATTTATTTGACAGACAGAGATCACAAGTAGGCAGAGAGACAGGCAGAGAGGGGGGCGGGAAGCAGGCTCCCCGCTGAGCAGAGAGTCCGATGCAGGGCTCGATCCCAGGACCCCGAGACCATGACCCGAGCCGAAGGCAGAGGCTTCATCCCACTGAGCCACCCAGGTGCCCCTGAAGTAGACTTATTCTTAAATAATGCAGGGAAAACAATACTTTGGAGAGATACTAAGGCATGAGAAATACTGCACAGATATCACAGGTACCATCAGCAGCACCTAGATGGGCTCAGGGCATAATGACTTGCCTGGGGCATTCCCCCCCTCCCCCAACAAAGACTTGAAGCAAATAGTGAATTTAATACAAAGAGACTGAGACAACACTGAACTGTGTACAGAGCTACCGCCAGCTGCAAATCAGGGTGTAATCTTTATATGAGGAAGGGATTGCTAGTTTTACATTGATTACCTCAGCTACTTTCATGCGGGTACAGAGATAGTGATCTTAGTATAAAACCATTTGAATGCTTCTTCTGTGTGAAAGCATTGTGAGGCATTGTGGGAGTGGTACCAATGTAAGTATGACACCATCCTTGCTCACAAGGAGCTTGTAACCTAGTAAGGAGATTTTGAATTCATTCAAACAATACTTGTTCATCAGTAGTTGTGTGCCAGATCCTGTACCAGGTGTTTAGGAGACGAAAGTGGGTAAGATAGAAATTGCCCCTAAGCTTTATCTTATACTTTCCACTGCTTGTAGAGTATTTATTTACCTCCTTCCCTTAAGTCTGAGCAATTAGAAATCTTTTAAAGTGGAGGATAGGGCCTGACATTCTCTTACCAAAGCAGTCAGTATTGCTATTCTTGTGACTTGACCGCAAATAGAACACAATAACCTATTTGTCAGAGCTTAGGCGTCATATTAAAAAATATATGGATCATATTTAATGGTCAAGTCACTAAAAAAAGTACCAACATCCTAACAGAAATGGACAAAGGATTTCAACAAGAGGTCACAGAATAGGAAATACAAAAGGAAAAATATGTCAGTTGTACTGGTAATCAGTTACTGATAAGGAACTTGAGGCACTAGGATGAAGTAACTTGCCGATATCAGATAGCTGGTATTGTTGCTCTCAGATTTGAACTCAGGCAGTTTGTCTCTAGGGCCTTCAGTCTTAATCACCACAGCAAGGGCCCCTGTCTG